>CAAKHG010017044.1:0-16976 GCA_901007715.1 Dactylopterus volitans | reverse complement strand
CCCCCTCGACGCCGGAGAGAATCACCACCTCGGCCGTCACTTGAAGAAAAAAATCTTAACGGACAAACTAGACACTGATAATAGACATTCGTGTCGAACGCCGCTGTGTATGTGGGCAACTGGAAGCAGCCTGGATGAGCGCGAGGCTGCTCCCTGCGGTGGAGATGAGCGCAACCGCGACGCTGTCACAGTCGGCGAATGTTACTCTTTCCTGTAAGAGGCGCGGCCGTGACCGAGGAGTGCCATTATTATTACAAGTTTACGGGGCGCCTTTCGGCTCTGCCGATCAGCGGCGAGATCGACCTCTTTTTAACGTCACGGTCAAAAAAGCCATCGAGCGGCCTGATCGGCGTTATTTACACTGCAGGAACCCTCGAGGCGGCATGCCAGCTGCCAGCTGAACTCCACCTCTGCCGTTTGGATTGGCAGCCGAGGACGCCGTGGCGAGCTGTTTTTTTTTGTTTTTTTGTTTTTTTGCGGGTCCAAATCCCGCGAAGCCTGTTAAAGAATTTGATATTCCGGCGTTAAAGGCTCTACGGTTGTCCACGTAAAACACGCGCGCCTCAGCAGGTTTGACGGACGGCTATTATTTCTGTTTTCTCTTCTTCTTCTTCTTTTTTTTTTCCCTCCCCTTCCGCCACGTCACAGCCCCGATAAAGTGTGAGACGATCCCTGCGGTCGGAATGGCGTCCTCCCCTGCCATCTGCACTCAGGTGAAAGCCCGACACGACGCGCCGCCGAAGGGATCAAGGGAAGCATCTGCCTGGCTGACGGGGTGGTGTGTTTTCCGCCGTCGAACGCAAACGATCTGCGAGGGTGTCTCGCGTAAAAGGTTTTCCGGCCTGGTGGATCAATACTCAAAATGTTTCGAGAGCGACCCGAAACCCCCCCGCCTCCACCTCCCCCGGCGATCAATCCCCATGCACGTCTCATTGTTATGACACCAAACACGCACCCAGGTGATTCATCACACGCCGGTTTGTCATAACGGCGTGGAGAAAATGCTTGGAGGCAAATGAGCGCGCATGTTGCAGCCCCCCCCCCAACCCCACCCCCTCGCCCTCGCTCGCCCCCTCCCCAACCTCTCCCAAAATAAACAGACAGACTGGTGGCAAACTGAGCAAACACCAGGCATTAACAGCCAGAGAGTCCCGGAGTCCTCAAAATGAAAGCTGGGGAATAATGAGAGGAAAATAAATCAATTTGTTGCCCCGGCGACAATCGCTTCACCTACGAATGGGGATGGAAGTCATCCATGCGCCAGCTTGTTAGGGCTTTTCATGTGGGAGATGTCATGTTGCATTTTCATGGGTGGGGAAGGTGGGGGGGGGGGACTTGGCTGCACAGCTCATCCTCTGCACAACACGACTGAGAGGCAAAGAGCATTAATTATCATAGCGAGATCATAACAGCCTACAAAGCAGCCATTCTACGCGGGTGGGCCATTATTTTCAGATGGCTTATATCATGAGCTGTAACTATAATTGGCTTTTTTTTTTTTTTTTTTTTTAAGATAGGTGGATCCCATTTTAGGTCAACGGTGTCGCTAAATGTGCATTTTCTTTCTTTTTGGCATTTTGAAATGCAACAACACATCCTCTGCACGTTGGTAATAACAAGGCGCCCTTCCTTCGCAGCTCGCAATCGAGGACTTAATGCACGCAGTTTTTTGTATTTTTTTAAATAAGTGAGACGTTCGGACGCCGCAGTCTCACAAGGCCCCAACGCCCCCCCCCCTAGCCCCGACCGGACCGAGACCCGTTCACGAAGCCACGGCGGACAGCGAGGGGGAAGGAGGGAGGGAAGACAGGGAGGGATGTCTCCTTCAAGGCTAAAGAGAGAAACCTGTGCGAGTGCGGGGCCTTCACTTATCTCTCCCCCAGATTAAGTCCCAATTGTTTGCGGGGAACAAAGACGGCCAGTGAGGAAACCAGCCCCCCCAAGGGCCAGATGGTCAGCGCTCAGAGCCCCCTGACCCCTCCTGCCCTTGCCCTCTCTGACAGGCCTGCACGTACTCTTGTTTTGAGACGGGCCACCCAATATGGTCACCATCCGCGCCGCATCCGCGCCGCACTGTAAAGGTGCGCGCCTGCCCGCTGACCGTTTAGGTCCTTCTCTTCATCGAGCACCAGGAATCACGTTTGTGTCTTAATCTTAAAAGTTGAAATACGTGCTAGATGTTTGGTCTGCTTGCATTAAAATCGTGACCAGTTGGGATTTTTTTTTTTTTTTTGTTTCTTCTTCTTCAGCGGGATAGTCGGCTGCACGTGAGCAACCCTCCGCGACGATGTGCGCGGATCTGTCAGCGGGGAAGTAAGTACAGAAGGGACGGGTGGGGGGGGGCAGCGGAGACATGAGGAATGCAGCCTTTGGGGACATGAAACATGAGGAACGGCAGATTAGATGTGGTCAAGACGGACTGGTTTGCCTGTAATTACAATGACAAACCGCCAAATACATCTCCCGCCCCCCCCCTTATCTGACTTTATCTCTACTGCTGAAGCCTGTTTCAACACCGAGCCTCAGGCAGCACCAGACAAACATGTGAATTGCAGTTGCGGGTATATTTGACCTGACTTTGTGAGTCATCAGCAGGAGAGACTTTTATCTTCTTCTTCTTCTTCTTCTCCCACGCGTGGAATAAAACTCCACATCCACCGTTTTTGACTGAAACTGACCAAGAGATCCAATTCTTTTTTATAATCGTTTTTTTTTTTAATCCTCCCCAATCCTGGTGACACAGATTCCTTAATTGATCAATTAAAAACAACAACAACAAGCAAACAAAAAAAAAAAGCATGTTCTTAGCTTAAGAACAGCAGAGTCCCACAACGCCACTCATCACTAAAGTAATTAACAGGCTAATTATGGGCTATTAGACGAGGGGCGGTTGTTTGCTGGCGAGCATCGCAGACAGACGGCGGGATTGTAACGCAGCAAAGAAGTAAAAGGGAAGAAGAAGAAGAAGAAGAAAAAACCAGCGCTGAAATCGAGATTCATCATCTCGCATAGCTCAAGACAGCTTCAGGGACAGTTTGCCTGTTAATTGGCCGCCCCCTTAACCGTCAACACTTTCTTTTTTTCAACCAGCAGTTCGAATTTCCCCCTTTAAATGCGATAAAAAAAACCCAAACTTTAACCGTCTGATACCTCGTTGACCGACCGACTGACCGACCGACCGACCGCGGCGGCGTTAACCCCCCCCACCTCGACCCCCGCCCCTCTAATCCCACTTCTTTCCAAGCAAACCGTGTTTTCCATACGACTCTTGATATCAGACAGGTGAGTGCAAAAAAAACAAAACAAAAAAAACAACAACAAAACAAACTAACAAAAATAAAAACACGGCTCGCGCGTGCCTACCTTTCTCCGCGCTTTACGGGCTCATGTCCGCGTAGAATCGGGGCGTATTTTTTTTTGCGTGACCGTCCGTGAACGCACCTCCGCCGCCGCCGCCGCTGCTTCTGCTTCTTCTTCTTCTTCTTCTGCTGCTGCTGCTGCTGCCGCCGCCGCCGCCGATCCGGACGCTGCGCACAGCTGATCTGCCTGCGCGCACCGAGGTGACGTCACGGAGTTACTGTACGTACCTTTTGGCTCAACTCGGCTCGGAAGGAGGAAAGTTTCGCGTCAGTAGGATGCTTTAAAAATAAGAAGAAGAAGAAGAAGAAGAAGCGGAATGAGAAGAAAAACAATATCGCATATCGTTATCACGTATTCGCTCCACCGATACTGTGACGTGTCAAAAAGCTTTACGACGCTATCATAAGTCTTATAATCATTAACCACATAAGTTATATGGATGCATTTCACCACGTTGTTGTAAAAAAAAAACCAAAAACATTATAGCAGCGCTGTTACTGTCCATTTGTGATATGTGGGTCTATAGCCCTACGTATTTCATTATTTTCTGAAGGCTACAACTAATTAAACGCTTCCACGGTGCGTTTTCGGGGGACAGTGTCGCCCTCTTTTGGCAGAAATACAGACTTGGAAGTATATACATATTAAGAAAAACGGGTTTCGTGCAGAAACCATAATCACCGACGTGTTTGGGAGATTAAAAGCAGCCTGCATCCTTAGCCGAAGTGCTGTGACAGCGGCGTGAACGTGGCAGCAGGTCCAATAAAAGCCCATAATAAACCCCCCATAAAAGTCCAGATCCTTGGGGCCCTTACTCAGGTGTGCGGAGACGAGCGGCCTTCTGGGATGAACTGTAAGACGTCGCCCTCTGCTGGATGAAACAGGCAGCGAACAGACAGACAGCTGTGAGCAGGCCAGACAGGTAGGGTATAAAGGTGGCATAGTTTAGCCCCCCTCACTAGAATGGAATAAACTATGTAAAGTCAATTTTTTTCTCCCGGTGCGGTCCTCAATATGTAATTATGTTCCAGAGCTACATGCGTTTTGTATTATAAAATGGCTATTACGATGCAGAGGCCTTTCAGATAAATTTAGAGATCAATTAAAATCAGATTAGATATCGCGTCTGTTGGCCAAGCATGAGAGGGCTTTGGTTCATGTCACTCTCCAGCAAACACATTCAATACACAGACACAGTCTTGCATGTTGTTTATAGGCAATATACAAGCAATGTATAAATGTGAAAATACCGTGCAGTATTTGTGGATGTGAAGCAGAGTGAAAGTATCACAAGACACAAGCACAGCTGGGTTCAACATTGCTCATTTTTTGATCCTGGCAGAACAAAAAATTAAAATAGAATTAAAATAGAATTTCCCACTTGACACCAAAAGAAACCTAAATCAATATGAGTATGTCCGCCGTCCGCTGTTCGATGTGAGTTTTTTTTCTGTATTTTCTTTGTCCCTATTGGACAGATTTGTGGACATTCATCCCTGCTTAAGTTAGAATCAAATATTAATTTATTATGAACTCTACGAATGTCAGTTTCTATCAAGGAAGACTTGGTTGCATTTGATGTCTTTTTTTCCATAAGAACACTGCTCCCCCAGGCATCGTTGTCATTTCCATAAGACTGCAAAATGAAGAGTTTGCAGTGCTGAGTTTGTATCCTCAGTGAGTTCAGCGATAATCGCGTGGCAGGTGAGCTCATTGCTTGGGAACAGTGACCCTGGTGGAGGGAAAGCTGAGAAAAAACAAAACTTTTTATGGTGCATATTTTGTGTGTCTTTTTTTATATGTGATGAAATACAATTTCCACAACATGTTGGGAGGAGAACAATGTCACATGTCATTGTCATTTGCACTACAACACATTTGTGTCCCAAAAAAATAATTACACAACTAAATTATAGTGTATACATATTTCTGAATTTATATTGAATATGATACAATATATCAATCCGCATCAAAAAATGTAATGACAATAGTAATGATTAAATTGATTACAAAGAAATGAAAAAAATCCAAATATTCAATCATATAGACAACAGTATAACAATGTGCATTAGTAGTGCAGGTGTAAAAAGATGTTTTATTAAAATGTGTAAAAGTGAATAAAGCATAGAGACAGCAGCTTGGCAAACGACAACCAAAACGACAACAGACACACCCCGAAACAATAAAATCTCCCAATCAGGGTTTTGAATTGTGCGATGAATGAATCTGCCAGTTGTTCCTTAAAAACTGGAGAAATATCTGAATTTTGTTTCCAAGGTGACTGATTACAGCAGGAACATGCGCAGGTCCTGCAGCACGGGGTGGGATGAAAAAGGTTGTTTGTTTGTTTTTGTTTGTTTTTTTAACCTCTGAATCTTAGAGACAAACGACTAATATAACCTGGAGGTGTTTGCACACAAGTTGAGAGGAAGACTTAACATAGTGCATCAATGACTACCGGGCACACGTGTGAGTGACCCGGCCCCTGCGTCCCAGCCTGCGCCCGGAGATAAATGACGTGATTCAACTGACTTTTTAATGACTTCTATTTTTAACCGAACCCACCCCTCTCGCGTCAGCCACGAGCTTCCAGCGGATCGCAACGTTAACAATGAAGCAGTTGGGGGGGGAGAAAGGAGAAGAAGAGAAAAAAAACCCAACAAAAAAACAAAAAAGCAACATGTGTTGCTATCATCAAGCTGGGGACGTTTGAACGCGCCTGGGCAGCGCGCATGCGCAGTGCTTGACATTTTGAAGTTGCTTCTCCGGGGTGTTTGAACAGGAAGGCGGACATGTTGGCCAGGCTGTGGGAGAAAAATCGGGCATCGTCTGCTGCCTCTCCCTCCCCCCCGATAACTGAAACACGCCGAAATCCAGCCCGCGCGGCTCCGATCTGAGAGTTTGATGGCGTTTGGACGGGAAACGGTCGACAGTCGGTGACACTTTTTTTTTTTTTTTTGGTGTGCAGGAGCTCGCCGCGGGAGGACCACCGTTAATCTCAACGACTCCGCGTTTGAACTGGTCGAAATTTGGAAGAAGCAGAAGTTTTTTTCTCTCTCTCTCTCTCTCTCCCTTTCTCTGTCTCTCGCTCTCTTCCCCACCACTTCTACTTTTGAGCTGTCAGATTCGTTTGTCGCCTTCTGCAAAGGGGCCTGGCACAGAAATGGGAACGGGCCCGGACTAAAAAAAAAAAAAAAAGAAAGAAAGAAAGAAAACACCCGCAGACGGCGCTTGTCAAACGGACAGTGAAGTTTTTTTTTTTATTTGCCTTTTGTTTTGATGCACCAACATTTTAAGCCCTTATCCTCCGTGGCATCCTGCGGAGGCTGACTAATCTGCCGCCGCGTTTATCTTTTGCCATTGAAGTTGCTCGCCACTCACACCGGGGGAAGGAAGAAGAAGAAGAAGAAGAAGGAGGAGAGAAAAAAAAGAACATTTCGATACCAAAATGTGGCTTTTGTACATTCTACGCAACCTGAAACGTTTCATCGTCTGTGATAGCTCGAGGGGAGCGATGCGTTTGCTTTGAAGCGCGGCGCAAAGTTCTCACGAAGAAAGGAACATTTGGCTAGCTAGCTGCCGCTGGCTGCTAAAGCTAGCTAGCCAGCCGCTGCCTCGCCAGTGAGCCCTTTTTCTTTTTTCTCTTTTTTTTTCTTCCTTTTTTTTTTCTTGTTCGTAACCCAACATCGGGACCGAGTTCAACGTCAAAGATGTCTGCTGGGGAGAGTATGGAGGCTCGATTTGAAAAAATCGATGCCATGTTGAAGGACCCCAAGTCGGAAATAAACACGGATTGTCTTCTGGTAAGTTTGTAGCTTATTAGCTGGCTAGGTACCTAGCGAGTCAGCCATTCGGGGTCAGTCTACTCCTTGGAGTGGAAATTCTTTCCCGAGACCCAACAAGTCGCCTCATTGTCACAGAGGAAATGTGTTAATATCGACGCCGAGCGGCCGGTTCGGGGCCGACACGGTCAAGTTCGGACGTCCGTCTGTGCTCGCGTTCGCCGTGCGAAAGGGTAAACAACGCGCCGTTTGTTATCCTGCAGGCAAACGGCGGAAAACAGTCGCCTTCATCCTTCGTTAAAGGAGGCTCATTAATTAAAGGGCAGCGATGGCCCGAGCCGGACCGACGCCTGATGAACCTGGTTTCTGCACACTTTGTCAGATTTATTTACTTATTTTTCCTCAGCTGTGGGGGTTAAAAAATGCTGAAAACCCCCCGAGTTTTTAAAAATGATCAAGTGTATGTGACCCCCCCCCCCCCACCACAACCCCTCCCGCGACTCCACCAACTGATAACGGTATGTGACGTGTGGGATCGGTGAGAAGTGGGTGGTTATGTTGCAGTTTGAGCTTCGCAGCGAAGCAAGCCTGTCCTGACCTGCAGGCCCTCATCTGCATCAGTACACCTGTTGGCTGGCGTTTGCCCTGCCCGCTTCCTGTCATCTCAGGATTTGACTCCCTGGTCTAGAGGGAGATGGGCAGCCCCGCTCCCACGTGCTAAGCCCCAGAGCAGCACCTTCATAGTTTGTTTGTTTTGTTTAATTTACATGTGGCAGTCCTGCAAAGTGACACACTAAGGAGTCGGGGAAAGGGAGGGTCCCCGTCTTTGTGTCAGGCGATGGTGGATATCGGTGTTTTCAGCTCAGGTGGACGGCGGCGGCGGCTTCACGGAGGGCTGGCGGGTCCATGGGAGCCGCCGCGCTCGGATGTGTGGTGACGTCGAGCAAGAAAAACTAATGTGGGTAATTGGATGGAAATTTCTGGCCTGCGTTTCTGGAGGCCAACCTTGGCACACGTTTTCGCATGTGTGCAGACGTGACTGGGTTTCTCACTTTGGGCTCGCTGCTGAACCGGCGAGGGATGGCTGGTGGCTTTGCGGCGCTTTTATGCGGTAGTTTTTAACTGCAATCAATTCAAGCGTTGTGCACGTTGCGCTCGTTGATTAATGACCCCTGCGTCCAGGCGCTCTCGTCTCACCTGGCAAAGGAACATCAGGGAGACAAGGGACTTAAACCCCACCCACACACACACACACACACACACAAACACACCTACCTTTAGAAGTAGATAGCTGTCTTTCGAAAAGAAATCTGGCTTGGTTTCTGTGACCTCCCCATCCTGTTGCAGAAAGAGCCAATTAAACTCACCTAAAAGTGCACACGCTCTGGATTTTTAATGGCAAAAAGCTGTGGGGACTGTTCCTGCGGGCAGCCCCACACACAAGGGTGTTGTTCCTCTATTTCACCCTCTCTTTGCAATCTCTCTTGATCAATGAATGGAGGCCTTTTGCTGAGGCTCTCTCTTGCCACCATGCAACTCCACCCACAGTTTAATAAAATTCCATGCTAATCAAATAACCTCTTGTCTTTGACTGGCCCAGAGTTCCCTGTGTGTCCCAAAGCCATTCTGCACGTCTGGAGAGGGTTGAGACCGAGCAGGCTGCTCTGAGGTAGCAGGGTGTGGGCTCTGCTCTCTACCCATAAACCAAAATTATGTGGACTGAAGACTCATGTTTCTGAAGGCAGTGAATCAGGACATTTAACTCATAAAGCAGCCAACTTGCTTAGCTATGAGTAATAGCTTCCATCAGAATGCACAATGCAGGCCTTTTGCTGCCCATGTTTCTGTACCTGAGTGTCGAGCTGGCTCTGTTCTCCGTCTGAAGCGGAGCACTGCTGTGATCGTGCTTCTCTTCCCACAGAGTCCCTGGCCTGCCTTGTGCATCGGTGACATTCGTCTTGCACCTTACGACACTTAGCTCTGGGCTGGCCTATCAGGCCCTGTTTTCCAACCCCGTCGCCCTTATCTTTACCCCCTAAATAAATCCCGCTCGGAGAGGAGAGTGTCTTATCTGGCTGAGCTGCCCCCTCCTCAATCACGCTCCAGGCAGGCCTCTAAAAGCCAATCTGAATAGACAGAATTCCTGACATTGTGATGTGAAAGCTCACTGCAATTAAGGGTCTTATAATTGTCCGTATGTTTTTCTTTTGGCAAGAACTGATGACTTGCATCGAGTCGTTTCTCTTAAAGGGCAAGTCCCACAGGGCATCCTCACCTTAGCGTCTTACACTTTTGCGTGAAGGACACTGGATTTTTAGGAAACTGTTCAAAACTATTGAACATAAAGTAGTAGTTTTTGCACATGGTTATGCCTTTAGTGGTGGGGTGTGCTTATCATTTGGCAAATTAGAATGTTTGACTTGGTATGTTGGAACTTGTTTTGTGTGGCCTCTATTTGAGATATATAAAAGCTTCCTGGCATTGCCTTTGTTCTGCCTTTTGACACTCACGGAGCATTAGCTTCTCTGTCTTTTGATCCCTCTTTCATCTGTTATTTGGATTCTACTAAATCTTTAATAAGAGTAATTACAGGACAGATGAAGGTAGTAAACCGGATTTCGTTGCCGGCGATTGACTAAGGGGAGTTGTACATGCTAGGCTGGATGCTCTTATTTTGAAGCGGTTAAGAATATCAGTTGGTTTAACTGAGTCACAAGCACCGTAAATAGGACACTTCAAGTGCTCAATCACTGCATTATGAAATGGGTGAATCAGCTTTATGGTCATTCATATGCTTTTGAAACAAAACAAAGTACTATCACCGCAAACTAGGTTAAACTATGCTGAGGGTTGACTCATTTGTAGATAGGCTGTGTTTGGAATCACCTTGACGTGTACATACTCAAACATCCTGCCTAATAAATGGACTATTGCAAAAGCAGACTGTTCACACTATAAAGTATACAACAGCTGAAAGTTAAATTACTGCATTAATGTTGGACGCCCTGGCTTCAAAACAAAAGCCCCACACTTTTTCAGTATTTGACAAGAAGGATTTTATCTTTGAAACGACTGGAAATGCACTTTTACTGTTGCTTGCTTGAGAAAACGTTGGCACGCGTTGCATATAATCTACAAGGTTGCTTTCTCGTGAGAAACTGTTCAAAAACCTAAAGTTGGAGATTGGCAATTCTGAAGTGAAAAGTCTTATTGCCGCCATTGTGATGTCTGAAGAGACACAGTTCATTGTCGGACAGCGTGAGTTTGTCCATGAAGCTTAATTGATACATGTAAAGAATTACTTGCGTATCCAGTATACATATCAGGATTTCTAGCATATACAAAAGTTGCATGTTACGCAGTAGAACAATCAGCATATGGAATTTCTTGTCATCTTAGTCTGAATAGTATGTTAGGAAGCGATTCTGAACACAACTATAAACTTTCCCAAAGCAGCCATTTTGACTTGAAGTCATAGGTAAACACAGGCGTTACTAATGACATAATTAAGACTCTCTACTTAAATAGAACAGAACTGTAGTCGTTAGTAACGCCTGTGTTTACATACCATATCAATGCGGAAACGACTCCTTTTAATTAAATCACATGTATAACGTATTTGCGGATTACCTGCTAATAAACAAAGAATCGCCAGTGTGAATATTTATTTGCTGTTTTTGTTGTCGGTTTCGCCTACAAAGACGGTCAGGTTGTGCACCAATATGTGAAACACGCAGGAATGTTTAACTCAGCCTCCCGGCACCGGAGCATTGGCGTTCAGAGGAAGCGGTCATACAACAAGACCAGTGTTTGTGAACGCTGGCATTGAGAAGTTATCGCGCCGGCACGGGGACATCGTCTGTCACGACTTTGGTCAACAATTATTTCGTCTACCTGTAGTCGCCTTGCGTAGTAAATCCGCGAAGGTCAATTTCAGTTCTTGCCATTCCTGCGTAGAATGCCTTCCTTTGTTTTAACGACCTTTGTCTTTACCGGAGCAGTTTTACCGGCAAAAGTGTCGTCTGCGCTGATAATGCAGCTGTACTCAGTATGTGGTAACAAATTCACACAGGTTTTTTTTTTTTCTTTTTTTTTTTGCACAGAATGCATAGGCCTGATATTGTGGCTGTGATTTTAACGCGACCTATTCTTTTGGCCCAAAGTGTGACGTGGTGACCAGTTTATCGTTCTGTAAATTACGCTATTTGTGGTTTTGTGTGTTTAGGTCGGTTGCTGTCAGCCTCTTTCCAAATGTTGCCATTTTTAGTGAGCCAGTCTAAGATTTTCGGCCAGTTTCTTACCTCCGGCATCCGGCGGCTGTTGGTCACTGTTGTCCTGCTCTGTTTGGTCGCAGTCGCCATTCAGGCAAAAAGTACAGTGTGATGATGTTTTTATAGTTGACTACGGTTTAGCATATATACCATCATATGAAGACCTATTTATGATCATTGTGGAGAATGAGTATTGTGATTTTTTTTCCCTTTTTTTTTTTTTTGTTTTTTTTTTTTGCTCAGTCTTGTTACTGTCACATGGTAATTCAACTGCAAGGGCAGACAGATTTTGAAATTACAGCTGGCATCTTTTTATGTCATAGTTTCCTTAAATGCACCTCAGCTCTATTTGTAAATGGTCCCTGGCTGCTGACAGCTGCAGCATACCCAACAAAGCCACATAACTTTACCACGGAAAGTGATTGGATTTACATAGTGGTGGACTAATTAAAGTCTCTGCGACTTATTAACGTTCCGCAGGTTTTGTAATATGGACGGAAATTACACAAACTTTATGTATCATACTTTATTACTCACTGAGGGCAAATTAACTCTCTGCACTTGTACATTTGTATAGTGAACACACACGCGCGCGCACACACGCACACACATGTCGAGGGGAGGGGAAAGCCTCTCTACGCGTTCACTCCCCCCGCCCACAATTTTAACTGAGTCAACAACCTTTCAGAACCAAGCCAGCTTCTGTGTCGTTGAGGCCGTTATTTTAACGATGAATCTCATCTCATCTCAAGTTGGGGGGGAGAGGGGGCGACAACAACAAAAAAACCCAACACATTGTACAGTTATAGTTATATAGTTATGGTCGGCCTTTGGTCCATCCCTATTGTTAGAACAGTTCAGTGCTGTCAGTTGTAAACTGCTCTCCTCAGCTTTTCAGCTATGGGGAAAACAATTGGCCGGACTATTTGTAGCTCTGCATTCCCTAACTGGCTGATTATGTGCAGGAATGCATACTAAAATCACTTTATCTTTTTAATAATGGAACACTTATCCTTTGATATACCCATTGTGCTTCACAGTCTCCTGATGTTTTTTTTTTCCCATCTAACTCCTTACAAGCAAAAATCCAGTTTGCCCCTCTTACAAAGGACTCTGTGACCCTTATCCAGAGAAGATGGTCAAAGTTGATTGAGTCGATGGTTAATAGATGGTTATTTGTTGCGGTGAGGTCAGAAATCTCAGGCAGTGCGGGAAAGACAGCAGAGTTTTGCTTGAGAATCCAGAGCTCAAGTCAGTGGAAACACATGAGTGCTCTTCACTGTTGGAATAACACAATTATATTTTGATGTGAAAGCGTTTGTGACAGTGATTCTCGCTCACTGGGACTTCATAAGGAAATGGAATGCCCGTGTTTTGCCACCTCTGGGTTCACTGTCACTGCAGCTTATCCAGTAGAGTTGTTAGATATGCAGTCTTTCTAGGTAAGTGGGATTTCCTGTCAGTTGATATTACGCAGTGCGCAAAAGGAGTTAGGACAAAGTGTGTTGTTTAAAAAAAGAAAAGAAAACGGAGCTCCTGAAGCTTTTTCAAATTGTTATGGAGTTGCATCTTGATAGGTATGTCGACGGTATGTATGCCCCTTTTACATTTCTATTTGTACCTCGAGGCCTGTACCTGTGGGAAGCAATGTGGGACGTCACGCCGCGAACGGGTTCATTGGCTCCCGTGATTTACATTTGTGTTTACAGGCACACAACCTGCAACGCAACAGAACGGCCGTCTTGCACAGTTGCTCACATGTGGGAAGCATATTGTTTTGAAGAGGTGGCACAAAAGGAAGTGAGAAGCAGCGGCTCGACTAAGTCTACATGCCGTGCGTTGGCATTCCGAAGGGGATGATGTGGCTGAATCTCCCATGGAAATTTCAACTCAGACTTAAATGTCTGGAAAAGTGCTTGTGCAATGTGTGTGGATTTCTCTCCCCTAAAGCTTAAAGAAATAATTGCCGTATGTAATGTCAACCACTTAACTGTGTATTCTGCATTGCTACACACATTTTTCTGCTTGCATAATTGCCACATTACACTAATGGCGCGATGAGATGTTTTTTCTTTTCTTTTTTTCATATTATTATTTAGTAACCCAAGAGACGTGTTTCCCTGAGCCCTGCAACCTCTGATTTGTTTTCCCAGTGATATTTTCCCCCAAACTGCCACTTAATGAAACTAAGCCTATTGCCTCCCACTGCTCAAAGCTTATTGCACAAAGTGAATTGCATGGCTGGTTTAGCCTTGTTTCTATGAGGGGATATTGGCGGAGTATTGTGTATATGAAGCTTTGAATGTCACAGCCCCATTTTAAAAGTTTGATTAATATTGTCATGCTCGCTGCTCAGGTTCATTTTGGGGCTGTTCCTTAAGTGGATTTCCCTTCTGGCGAGAGCCATATACATTATAAAATTCTGAATTTGGCCCTCTGTTTGTTTTTTATCTCAGGTACTTTATATTTTCCCATTTTGCGCTGCAGTTTTATCATTGATGCTTTGTTCTTTTTTTTCCTGTGCATGGCAAGTTCAGTCCTCTTTAGATTTTCAGGGCAGAAGTGCAGTTTATTGAAATGACTGTGAAATACAAGCCAAGAGCTTTGTCATTGACCGTCAGCCTTATATTTGTAAGCATAGCCTGGGGATAGGTTTAGCCTCAGCCATGTTTGGTGTTTCCTGGCTGCTCCATCTGGCCCATTGGCAGACTGGTCTGACTGGTAAAGCCAGACGGAGACATAAGATATTTGGTCACTGACCAACAACCTTGATGATCACATCCTTCTGCAGAGGTAACATCCAGCACATTTCATATTTATGTACTGAACCTCATGGCCTTTACCTCTATGGGTGGAAGCTGAATTTGTTTTTAAACAAAGTTTAGTTGTGTTCATGGATAAACATAGAGACTGTCTGATATGGTGGACAAATAGATGTGTGTTGGGTTCCATTCCACCTGTTAAGGTTGACCAATATGATACACAGTATATTGTAATATGTTATCATATTACAGATTACAAAATCTGTGTAGATTTTGCCATGTTGTTTTAACAGAGTTATGGTCACTTTAATATGCTGGGTGTTCATCCATTGTATTTAATAGTTAAGTAGTTATGGTGATTATATTTATTTGACTCGTTAAAAATATGCTGACTTAGCCAAAATAGATTAAAATAATAATGTTTTTGTAGTTTCTCAGTCGACTTGCCCGGAAATGTTATGATGCATATTCAAAACTGTTGTGCTATATGTTGTGATTGAGGATTTCATAGCTTCGCCCATTGCTCACACCTCTGTTTGATTAAATCCAATGTTTCCTTGACATGGCTATGATGTCATTAGTTCAACCATAAGTGGACAGGTCTAATTACAGGTCTAAACGCGCTCAAGAGGTCCGAGCGCACAGGTCACATTTGGAGGTGGTCTGGGCCACATGTGGCCACATTCTTTTCGCAGTGTGTATGCAGTTGTGTTCTGGGCCACATTAAAGGACCAGCTGCCCAAATGACATCCTCTGTGTAAACAGAAATGCAAACTCATTCGTGTGCCGCTATTATCATAGTAAGCATTATAATTACACATCTGAAAATTTAAAAAGCGCAGCTATTCAGTATTTGCAGGCAACAAGGAACAGATTCAGTCAGTGAATGTTGTCCGTCATCGATGATGTGATCAGTTTTGTGTTGTTGTTTAAACCTGTAGACGTGGGGTTTGAGATTGAGCGAACTGACGGGTCTCTCTTGTTGTGTCATTTCTTTTTGTAACTTCCAGCGATGGTCTGGATACAGGAAGCACATTGCTGCCGCCCACCGGTTGCAATGCAACAAAGCATTCGGCCTTTGCCAGCGGAAATGTGCATGCGTGTATTTACATAAATAGAAGGGAACTGAGATCCGATCACGAGTGGTCACTGTAGGTGCATTTTAACGCCAGGTGTGAACCCGCTTGCTCAGAGCCGTCCGCTTGTCATCGGATCACTGGAGATGCAGGTGAATGTGGGTTTGAACATGGCCAAGTAGTAGCCACTACAGCAGAGGCTCCCTGGCCTCCAAACGGAGAGCGTTCGCTGCTTGCTCACCCAGTGCTGCTCACACTTAATTGCATCAAATTGTCCTGATTAATGCTGTATAGTTTTTCCCTTGAATCGGCTATGTTGCACATTTAATGATCTATCTCATGCCAGACTCTGCTGTCCCGCTCACTGCACCTGGTTCTTGAGTCACTTTGGTGTTTGAATCGAGGATCCCTCGCGTGCTGCCTGTCTTGTCGCGTTTTCTTTTGTTTTTTCCTTCATTTGTTCTCCCATTGGACTAGCCAACTCCACACTCGCAGCCCTCCACTCCCTCCTCTTTCCGTCATAGCGTTGAGCGCCAGTGCTGAGTGAAAATAAGGTTCACTATGTGACTCTGTACTTGGGATGGATTTTTTTTTTTCCCTCCCTTCCTTCACTTTTTGTTGAGAACTTGTTTGGCCACATACCTAAAATAGCTCTCTGACGTGTACAGTCCTGTTAAGGAATGTTACTGTGGCTGTCCAGAGTTCTCTGCGGCAGGAAGTTATGCAAACGTTCTTTGCTGAGCACGGAGCCTTGTGATTAGGGTCCTGGAGGACTTGGTTCTCCATCTTTTTTTCCCAGTGCAGGCTGGCAGGATGCTGTTTGGCCAACAATGCCCCCCCACCACCACCCCCTCCTTACCAGTTGTGTATTTAGTGTAAATCCTCCCTCCATGGTTTCTGGCGAATTTCAGATGAGGAGCTTTGCTTGTATATGATGATCATAACCTTCCCTCTCATTAATTTCCCACACTCTGTCCCGGTTAATGTCTACGTTGCTCAGTGTCCTCCCCACCAGAAAATCTTCACCTCCCATTTTTCCCTTTTCCCGCCCACCTGCTTCCCCCACCCCCCGTTTCCACCCATCCCAGAGGGCCTTTGCTTGTTTTATGTCCCCTATGTGGGGGTGAAGGGTTATGGCCCTGACCTGCACTGTTTAGCAGAAGCCGCAGCGTTACTCAGGAGTCTTCCACACTCCGTCTGAGCTGCTGATTCATCATGCATCATCGCTGCTTTGTTCAGAGTTGCAAAATCGTATCTGTTGTTATTTAACAGATCACGTATGCGTGAAAAGATTCTTGCTTTGATCGTTAGGAGCTGATGTATGATTCCATGTGCTACAAGCACTTCAGCCACGGCATTTATCTCTGACCGTTCTAAAGAAAATGTACGCTTGTTGGCCAGTAACAAAGTTGCTCGTTAAATCCATGTTTTGATGTCTGGCGCACACTTAAAAGAGGGAATGCACTCCTGTATGCACTGCTCAAGTGTTTGTGTGCCCGTCTTGTTTCAGCCATTCCGGATTATCGAAGATTAGATTAAGTCCCGCCAGTGGCACTTATATTCCTTCCTAGCCTGTGACAAGATAACCTTGCGCTCTGTGTTTACAGTGCTCAGGATTCCAATATTGTTGCTGTCGGTTAAAATGATACCGCCACCTAAGCTGTGTTGTTGTTTTGGTGTCACGATCATACCCAGCTCAATTTCTACAGTTACTTTTGAAGTGGT
>CAAKHG010017042.1:6354-16575 GCA_901007715.1 Dactylopterus volitans | reverse complement strand
TCCCACTGGGAGGAGGCCTCGTGGCCGACCCAGGACCAGGTGGAGGGATTATATCTCTCGCCTGGCCTGGGAACGCCTGGGGATCCCTCCAGCTGAGCTGGTGGAAGTGGCTGGGGAGAGGGCTGTCTGGGCTTCCCTCCTGAAGCTGCTGCCCCCGCGACCCGGACCCGGATAAGCGGAAGACGACGAGAACGAGAACGAGAATTCCATAGGCCGGTGAATGGAGGTCTGCGGATTTTAATACTTAAACCCAGTTCTGGGAAGGAAACATTAATCAACACCTCTCAAAATGACCATTTTGCTGCTTTCCAAGGAAATATAATTAGTTGTGAAAGAATAAACACACAAGTATCCTATTTGAAGCTGATTATAATTACAAATGTAAAAGACAAAGTGTTATTTAAATTTATTGAGCAATGAGTTATGGATTTTTATTATTACATGTCCATGTCACACTTGAACTGATTTTTATTCCAAAGCATTAAACTGACATTTCTGCTGCCCCCTTGTCCTTAACTGACATGTCACTTTCATCTTTTGCTCTTCACGTGGCAACTCCAAAGTTCACCTGACACTTCACTCTGAGATATCAGGTCTTCTTCCTCTTCTTGAATAGCAAAAACAAACGTTTCTGTCGTTTATGTCAAGACTGCAAGTGACACTTTCAGGTCAATTCATCATCTGCATCTCAATTGAAATTATTACCTTAGCTGTATTCAGCTTTCACTACAGTGTGAATACATATTTACACTGAAGATTGAACTTCTGTTTGAACAGTTTAATGATTTTTACTGCAAATTGTCCTCAGCAAGCACATTTCCAAAAAGTATTATGTTCTAGTGACAGATTTGAAAACAAGTATCCTTTTTGTATGTATTTATTGATGCCACATATGAATACGCAGACATTAGCTTACTGCAGATGCATAATGAGAGCATATGAAAGTACTGGAGTGCCAAAGCTGATGTCTCTCGATGCTGAAGTCCTCCAGAGAGTAGCTACTGGTTTGTTTGTTTGTTTGTATACCGAATTTAACATGCAGTTCATCAAAAATTCTGTGTTGGTCAGGCAGTAGCACAAATACAAACTCAAGAGTTTTCATTTTAATCAGGAAACTTGACTTTGGCTGACTGACCGCTGCCTTTCACTCGTCTTTCCTCACATTATCATAATACGCTTCTGTACCCTCAGGGCTTATCCCGTGCAGAGTAAATCATTAAAAAGCTTCCCCCTTTACCAAGGCTCAAATGTACATCTGGAGGGCCTGCTTTCATGCCTATGGGAGAAGTTTGCCCTCAGAAAACCTGATGTCGTGAAAGAGTCTGTTCTAATCCAAACCATGGTCTTTTCCTCAACTTAAACAAGTTCTTTTGTTGCCTAAACCTAACCAGACAGAAACCTGAAAGTACCAAAGAAAAAGAAATAGTAAAAGAAATAATCAGTGCAAATTATAATGAATTTCACCTATGATCCAAATTACAGTCTTATGGGTGTTTAAGCCTGGTAATCCACCACAAAGTGCTCCTTAAGTGGACTTCATTATTCATGATACTTCACCTGAATTCCTAAAGCCCTCCTTAGGGCTCTCATGCAGAAATCCTTCAAGGCCAATTTCCCGTGGGTTTTTTTTTGTTTGTTTTTTTTTTTGCACTGACCTTGTCTTCCGGAGTCTCTCTCAACCACTTATCGTTGCTATGCGACAAAATACCTTCCAGCACTTCTGCATTCCTTCATGGACAAGTCTCTGTAGTTGAAGTTAATGATGTTGTACATACACTGCTAGATGTTAATATTGCACAATAGTACAAAATTGCCAACAGTACCTCTAACTCACACGGGACACCAATTTGTTGTGCGCACACTGTTAGGCAGTGTTGATATGATAGGCCTTGCACACAGGTACCATAAATGTTAAATTTGGTTAATCATTTGATAATCATAAAAGCTGTTTATCAATAATTATTAAAAAAAATTAAGAAAGCTTAATTAATTAGAATTAATTAAAAACAGGGCACCACCATGAAAACCCCAGACCAATAACCAAACAAGTGAAATCAGTCTCAAACTATGTTCATCTCAAAATGTCAATATTCAGGGTAAACAAGAACAACTTCTCTTTAAAATATAAGGGGATTTATTAACAGCAGGAAAATCACTACTGCCACAAATCCGGCTCTACGTTTTACTCTCCAACTACATACAAACTGTGACGGACACGAATGCAGAACACAGACAAACTGGGAGAGTTGATAAGGGGCTTTAATGAGGAAACTGCAGTACCGAAGTCCGGGCAGTAGAGGGAGCTAGGTGCTCACGGTAATCAGTGGACGCGAAAAGTCTGTACAGTATCTGGGGCTCCGGAGCTCGGAGCCGGACCGGGCCGCCGAGCCAGCGGACGGGGTCGAAGCTCGACCACACGAAACGTTCAAGGGAAACGAGCATACAGGAAGCAGAGTCCGTCTTACGGTCAGAGCGGTGGTCCAGGAGCGGTGACCGTATGCAGCAGGCAGTGGAGGAACCGGGGGCAGGCAGAGGAGTCCAAACCGGGGGAGCAGTCCGAGGAGGCAGAGGCGCAGACAGGGAACAGGGAGCGGAGAATCCGGGGACAGGCGAGGGGGTCAGCAGCGAGGAGGCAGTCCAGAGACGCACGGGCAAAACTCGAGGTCAGGCGTGAAGAATGGGTCTGCCGGGAAGCAGGCAGAGCAGGAAGGTTGGGGACGGGCAGGGTCGTAAACGGGCAGGCAGGCTGATGAACGTTGGAATGACTAGCATAACGCTGAGAACAATCTGGCAATGAGCTGCAGCGTCGGGCCGGCTTAAATAGAGCATGGGGTAATCAGCGAAGACAGGTGCAGCGAATATAGGCAGATGAGATGGGAGTGGCAGACGGGAGGAGCAGAGACAGAGACAAGAGTGTGAAAAGGGGCTGACAAGATGGTTGCCACAACCTGTGGGTTTGGCTGGAAGCTGGAAGGTGGAACCAACAAATAAAACTTCACCTGACAAAGGAAGGGTTGAGTGGGCAGTTTGACTTGTACACGCTCAATTAAGTATGGAATGTGCGTTATCGGTTGGACCTTTAACTAACGCAACAAGTACTGATCTGGATCGTGTGTGGAGCGTAACACCAAACAAATAATGGCAATATTACCAATACCGATGCACAGTCACACAGCGGACACGACGGCACTTAACGTATGAAAAGTGAACACGTTATTAACACTGCAGTGTAAACACGTTATTACACTGACATCTGCCCAGAGCTACAAGCCTCTTACTGATACAGATGAGGTGCAGTACTCTGTCTGGGGTGCGTCGGTTAGCAGCTGTCAGCAGCTACAATCTTCTCAGCGTGGCAGCTGCAGCGGAGAATTAGCGGACGTAAGAGGAAGGGCTCTTCGTCCTTCGTCTTCTTGAAGCAGGTAGGGCACGTTAGCCACCTGGCTTCGCATCTGCGGGCTTGCGGGCATCCGGCTGATTGGGGAGAGGGGAGGTTACACAGAGTTACAGTGGCGGATATCCGAGCCAGAAGAACTGATGGTTACTTATATTGGCGGCACACTCACTGCTACGATTGTCCGTGCCAGAGGCAGTGAGTTTAGGCTTGTTTCTAAACCTTGACATGATCTCACAGTTCGGGGCTGACCTCAGCTGAGCTTATCCAATTGAGCTGGATCTTGTGCTGGCACCCCACTGGTCAGTTCGGGTTATGTAAGCCAAAGGTAGGTCGTTCAGCTGACCAGCTGGTTAGGTAATACCACATGTTGGGTATGATGAATTTCCTGTTTTATTTTGATTACTTTGATCCATGTTGATGACTTTGATCTTGGACCTTTGTGGTTTACCACGGTGGACCACAGTGGCTTTGATCACTTTGATCACCATTGTGTTTGGGCCTTGTCTTTTTTGCGCTTCCTTGTCAGATTGTCTTCATGACATATAGTGGTCAAGTTCTCTAGCGATCAGTTTTGACAATTTTTGACCGTAAATTTTGTTTGCCTGATTCTGACTGCCATTTTGGATTTTCACTGTTACCCCCTGGATTAAAGAGCTTGTTTCTGGAGTTTGTATTTTTGCCTCCGTCCCCTTCTTGCTATTGGGTCCACACACTCCAGCCCTCACAGTACAATCTGGCCATGACAGACCGAGCAGGAGGAGACATTTTCGCCATGCCCTGGAAGCTCAGGGGAGGCATCTCGGAGAGCTGGGACAGTCGCTTCCCTGGAGTTCAGCTATTGTCGGAACAGATGCAAACCCTCGCTGGCCAGAATAGACAGACCATGACTCGCCTCGACGCCATGGTCCTGGGGTGGCTGGAGCTGCCCCTGCCCCCTCTCCAGCTCCTCTGGCTTCTGCTGTTCATCATTCGGAACCCAGAGCACCCCTCTATCGAGAGATATGATGGCACTTCTAAGACATGTTACTCTTTTTTGACTCTTTGCTCACTAACGTTTGATCTGCAGCCTGTTACCTTTGCCAGTGAGCGTTCTCAAGTGGCCTTTATGATCACCAATCTCACGGGCCAAGCACGTGAACGGGCCGATGCTGAGTGACTCTGTGGTCAATTTTTCTGCTGCTCTGGCCCATGTGTTTGGTCAACCAGTCTCAGGTCGGGAGGCCACCCACACCCTTGGCAGTCTCAGACAAGGCAGAAACAGATCATGCCACCAGATTCCACACGCTAGCCACTGAGAGCCAGTGGAATGATGGGGCACTGGCAGACACCTTTTACCTAAGTCTCTGAGGACATTGAAGATAGGCTTGCCATGGTTGACCTTCCGAGGAGTTTTGATGACCTTGTGGAACAAGCCACTAAGGTGGACAACTGGCTGCATGGGCGTGAGTCATTAAGTTCACCAGTGCTGGGAACAGCCCAGCAATACTATGCCGCATGTGGTCAGCACTCAGCCAACTCCTCACTCGCCTGGCCCAGGAACTTTGCCTCCAAACCCGTGCAACTTGGGCGAACCCATTTGCCTCTGCTGTGGGGGTGCTGGTCACTTCTTGGTCCAGTGTCCAGTAAAAGGTCAGGCTCGCCAGTAACCGGAGACCTATTGGTGAGTCACACCTCTGTTGCCTCCACAGCGGGAGGCTCCTTGACCCCTGTTCATCTCTCAGTCTCCCCCAAAAATTTCCTAGTTTTGTCCACTCTCATTGACTCTGAAGCCGACGAAACTTTCATGGACTGGGACCTGGCCCGCGAGCTTTATCTACAGTTTCTGATTTTGCCTAAGCCACACACGGCCCGCACTCTCAACGGTCATCTTCTCAGCCGGATCAACTATCAGACTCCACCCCTGTCTCTGCTCCAGTAAGATAATCATATTGAGACCATTTCTTATTTTTAATCATTGACTCACCTCAGTACCCTCTTATTTTGGGTTGTCCCTGGTTGTGTAAACATAACCTTCATGTGGATTTTGTGTTGGAGTCAGGCTTGTCAGTCATCCTGTCTGTGCTCTTTGTCTGTTCTCTCCAAACCCACTGATTCCCCTTTTGAGGTCCCAGACCTGTCCATGGTCCCTGAAATCTAACTGGACCTGAAGGAGGTTTTTCATAGCTCGAGCCATGTCCTTGCCACTGCACTGCTCATATGACTGTGCCATAGAGCTTCCTGGGGCATCACCACCCAAGGGTTGTCTGTACTCTCTCTCTCGTCCTGAGAGGGAGGCCATGGACAAATGCCTCCAGGGGGCGCTGTCTGCAGGGATCATCCGTCCTTCCTCTTCTCCTGCTTGTGCTGAATTATTCTTTGTGGCAAAGAAGGACAGTATCCTCTGGCCTTGTTTGATTACCACAGCCTCAATGACATCATGGTGAAGAACTGTTCCCCTCTACCGTGTGCTGCTCCTCTGCACACCTTCACCTCCTTAAACTCCCAAGTTCTCCTCTTGTCCAAGTTTGCCTCATCCCCAATTCCCGACCCCAAAATCCAGTTTATTGCTGAAGTGGATGCCTCTGCTGATGACAAGGTTCACCCATGCACCTTCTTCTCCCGGAAGCTTTGGCAGTGAAGTTGGCGTTGGAGGTGTGGAGACACCAGCTGAAGGGGGCAGAACAGCTGTTCCTGGCCTGGACCAACCACAAAAACCCTGAGGACACATCTGTGGAGCTAAGAGACTCAACTCCAGGCAGGCTAGTTGGGCTTTGTTCTTCATAAGATTCAATTTCATCCTATCGCCCTGGATTCCGCAACATCAAGCCGGATGCCCTTTCCCACCTCGGGATGCAGCCATCATCCTGCCCCCAGACTGGATGGTTGAGAAGGTGACCTGAGAAGTTGAGGAGGTCCAGCGTGCACTCCCAGAGTTCCAGATTCCTGATGGTTTCCCCTCTGGTTGGCTCTTTGTCCCTGACCCACACCGTTCCCAGTCCTGCAGCAGGGTCAATCTTCAAAACTGAGCTGTCATCCTGGGGTGAGTAGAAGTCTGGGCCTGATTACCCAACATTTCTGAGGCCTGTACGCTGAAGCTAGATTAACATAACCGGGACATCTCTCCATTACCTGGGTTGACTTACATTCGCAATCCAGAAAAGCAGTAGTACAAAGCTGGTTATCAACTCAGTAATTGAACCCAGGGTTTTTCCAGTCTCGATCAGTGCGCACTCACATTAAGGGGTGAGGTTTTCAGTGTCTGACCGATCGCAGACATGGAAAAACCCTGCAGAGCAGCCTACATAACAATGGAGGAGGAGACTATTATTCTTCAAAAATATGAATATATGAATATGAAGAACATATTGACCGGGCCAAAAGCAACACTTTTCCTGCATCAAAAGTCCAGCAGGAATGCTGCCATAAAATTGTCACTTCTGTTAATGCGTAAATTCGTGACATTATAAAAACACAATACAAACGGACATCACTCTGATCATTCAATTTCTCTTTATTACAGCGTAGACAGTTTGGAGCAGTGTTTCCTCAGTGCTCTTCCTTTCCTTTATATTTTCCATTGAGTTGAGGCTCAGCCCCCCCCCGTGAGTGCGTTTTGGGATGGAATATTAATTCCTCACCTTGACAGCACATTTAGCTGTGCGTTGCATAAATTCATGTTAATGCAGTTATGCCATGTGTGGCCATTATTATTAACCTCATTATTTCGGATGCAATCCAAACGAACTTGGCAACAAGTCAAGAACAAGTACAGAAACATACTGCAGCACGGTCAGTGACAAGGTTTATTTCTCCATACTGTCTCTGTTGTATGGAAACAGCATTTATTTGATACTGTTTGCAGCCCACAATTGATTGCAATGTGTTACATTTGGAACATATGGCTCCATCAGTTGACAAATGTAGCACAGTCCATTGGATGAAAATCTGTACGTTTCATACAGGATCTAAACAGGGAGATTAAAAGGATTGCATCTATAGTCCTAAAAAGCCTCTCTCTCCTAAATGCTCCTCTCATGATCCATGCACCAATGTCATATGATCCTAAGAATGGGCAGGACATTTTTTTAAGAGAGCTGATTGGTCAGGAGGTGGGGCTTTCATACTGATCTCTTATCCCGAACATAACCTCATCTTGAGCAGGTTAGCTGTTCCACCGTAAATTGCCGCTGTGATTTACCCCAGTAAGAAGTGAACCAGTTTTGTTGGACGGAAAACCCAGGGTTAATCCTTAAGTTACCTCGATAAGAGAACATCCAGCTTCATATTACAAGCCTCTGCTGGCCCTCCCTTTGGGAGGATGCCCGTTGTCTCTGCTTGCTTTGTTTTCACCTACAACAAGGTCTCCTGTAACCCTCCAGCCACTTTCCTGAGGCCTTTACCAATTCCGCACCGCCCATGGTCACACATGTCTATGGACTTTGTTACGGGCTTGCCTCCCTAACAGGATAAACTATCATTCGCACTTTCATTGATCATTTTTCCAGTATGGCTCACTTCATTACCCTGCCTAAGCTGCCCTATGCCAAGGAAACAGCAGAGGCAGTCCTGTTTGTTTTTCAGCTCCATGGTCTTCCTCAGGACCACTGTGTCTGACTGGGGCCCCCAGTTTGCCTCATATTTTTGGAGGGAGTTCTGCGAACTGCTCGGCACATCAGTTAGCCTTTCTTCTGGCTTCCATCCTCGAATAAGTGGCCGGATAGATGTACAACCAGGAGTTGGAGACGACCCTCAGGTGCATCACCTTCCAGAATCCTTCCAGTTGGTCCCATCAGCTCCTTTGGGTGGAGTATACCCACAACTGACTCTCTGTGGATTCCCCTGGCCTGTGTCCATTCCAGTGCGTCTACGGGTATCAACTTCCACTTTTCTCAGACATTGAGGGGGAGGTCTCTGTTCATTGACCCATGCCGTGTTTGCAGATGTTACCTCACCTGGAAGAGGGCTCAGGCGGTGCTCTGCACCAACATTGGATACTGGAGATTTTCCAACCTTCGTCGCTACCCAGCTCCTTGTTACCGGGTGGGTTGGAAGGTTTGGCTCTCACCCATGATCTGCCTGTTAGGGGGTGCTGCAAGCTTGGTTCCAGATTTTTGGGACCCTTCCAAATCTCTAGATCATCAACCCTGCTGCTGTTTGCTGTTGTCTTCCTCGTACCATGAAGGTTCATCCTGGATCAAGCCCGTCAAGACCAGCATTTAGTCCCTCCCTCCAAGTGTCCTCCTCCACTGTGGGTCATCAATGATGGCCCTGACTCCGTTAGGAAACTGTTAGCTGTCCGCCGTAGGGGCTGCCAGCGCCAGAACTCATCGACGGAGGGGTACTGTCCGGAAGAAAGGTCCTGGGTATGAATTTCCCATTTTATTTTGATTGCTTTGATCAACGTTGATGGCTTTGATCTTGGACCTTTGTGACCTAACACAGTGGTTGTGATCCACTTTGATCACCATTTTTTTTGGGCCCTGTCTTTTTTTCCTGTCCTTGCCAGATTGTCTTTGTGACATAGTGTTCAAGTTCTCTAGCAATTGGTTCTGACAATTTTTGACTCTGGATTTTGTTTGCTGGATTCTGACTGCCATTTTGGATTTTTACTGTTACCCCCTGGATTAAAGAGCTTGTATTCCTGGAGTTTGCCTTGATCCCCTTCTTGCTATTGGGCCCTCACACTCCAGCCCTCACAGAACTAAGTTCTTTGTCCTTTTGTTAGCAACACAGACTTTTAGGCTGTTAGAGGTAAATGTAGACCTCCTTTATCTGAGGCTGTTGGTGATCACTTTTGTTAACAGTGTTGGCATTGAGAGTCTGCCCACTTCTTGATTTTGATTGGTCGGTGAGTTAAAATTGACATTTACGAGCTTGGTGGTGTTTCAAACGTTGAATTATTTTCAGGTGAAAGCTCTTTGGGACATCTCTTCTCATCTCATCTCATCTTCTGCTTTTCCGGGTCCAGGTTGGGGGGGCAGCATTGGCCTGCCGTCTGATCCACATTGCACCAGACCCATATGGTTCCTCCTGCAGGTGGTAGGCCTGCTGGAGGGCAAACCCATGTTTCTGCTGGATCTGACCGGACCCCATGGGCAAAGGCCCGGCCACCAGGTGCTTGCCAACAGGCCTTTTCCCCAGGCCTGATCCAAGTTGGGGCCCCGGTAACCCTCTGGGCAGGGCACACTGGTGCTTTGATATTTTTGTTCCCATATGTGTCTTTATGGACCATTCTTTGTCTGACCCTTCAACGAAGACCATTTAGCGATGGGAGACCCTACCAGGGGCTGCTGCCCCTGACAACATAGCTCCAGGGAACATTAGGACACTTAAACCCCTCCACCATGATAAGGTGATGGTCCATGGAGGGGTCTTTGGGACACTGAATCCTTTAAACACAGAAGTTAAGAATATTTGTTTTTTAAAACATACACACACATTCAGGGAGACACAGACCCTAAAAGTGCTTCAGAAAAAAAAACATAAAATGCAGTGTGATTACGAACAACAGCTGATTCAGTTTCCTGCAAAATCAACTCACAGCATGAGGTTGGACAGAAACTGAAATCTCTATTCGTGCCTTTGAGCTGATCAGGTGTTTAAACAGGATGGCATGTAATCTAGTACCTAAATGGAGAAACCACACCTCACAAATTACTCATCACCCCCTCCCTACCAACATCCCCAGAAGCTTTTATTTCCAGGAATTTATTTACCCCAGTAAAAGAATTCCTGTTAATCTGCTCGGTTTGCGTTTCTACTGCACCATGAAGTTCTGGAGATTTTTTTCATATCAGGTTGAAATCTTACTACACCACACACACACACACACACGCACACACACA
>CAAKHG010017040.1:0-11461 GCA_901007715.1 Dactylopterus volitans | reverse complement strand
CACCATTTACATGCTCCCGCTCGGCCAGATCATCCGCCAACATGGTCTACAGTTCCATTGCTACGCGAATGACACACAGCTGTATTTCAGCACTACACCTACCACTCTGCTCCCCCCACAGTCCATAGTCAACTGCCTCCTAGAAATAAAGACCTGGATAACCACCAACCTCCTCAAACTCAACAGCAAGAAGACAGAGCTCATGGTCATGGGTCCCAAGGCGCAACTCAAGAAGGTCGGACATTTTCTACTCCAGGTGGATGGCTGTTCCATCTCCCCATCCCCTGAAGTGCGCAACCTGGGCATCATCCTGGACTCTACACTCTCCTTTCAATCGCACATCAAATCCGTTACCAAATCCGCCTTTTTCCACCTCAAAAACATTTCCAGACTTCGCCTGTCACTCTCAGATTCCGTTGCAGAGACCCTCATCCATGCGTTCATCTCTAGCCAGCTGGATTACTGTAATGGTGTCCTGTTCAGCCTCCCCAATAAGTCCATTGAGCGATTGCAGTACGTGCAAAACACATCACCCCCACCTTGAAACACCTCCACTGGCTACCGGTCAAACATCGCATCAACTACAAACTCCTACTGCTTATCTACAAATTCCTCCATGCCCTTGCCCCACAGTACCTGGCCAACCTCCTCAACGACTACACCCCTGGACGGAACCTGAGGTCTGCGGACATGGAGCTCCTCACCATCCGCCACGCAAAAAAGCGGACACTTGGCAACAGAGCATTCTACGTGGCTACCCCTGCCCTCTGGAACTCGCTCCCCTTGGAGATTCGCCAGGCTCCTTCATTGGACTCTTTTAAGTCTGCACTGAAGAGACATTTGTTCACTCAGGCTTTTGGCAATTAGTGTTGTTTTTCTTTTTCTGTTTTGTAAAGCGTCCTTGGGTTTCTTGAAAGGCGCTATATAAATTCAAGTTATTATTATTATTATTAGAGAGTGGGGAGCGAGCAGAGCGGCATTAAGAACAGTGTATACCAGTATGATCAGAGTAAACCTATTTTAGAGTATTTACATCTATATGAAGAGTAAACCAACTCCAAGAGTATAGTTAAAAGTCAGTGTAAAATCCTGCAGACCTGCAGTGAAAATTTAACTCTACTGAGTGCTTGCCAACCGTCAATAAACCAACGAAGAACTGCACAGGGATCTGCATGAGGCATTTGACAGAAGGAGAGAGCATGCCCATGTTGCTAACAGAGTTTAAAAACTTTTTCAACTAAACACGGTTATATAGTATCATGGATGTCGACTGAGGATATGGTTGCAATATATACCCTGCTGTTTGATATTGTTGAGTAGCTAAGGGCTCTGCTAACAGTTGCCAAAAGTTCAAATGTTTGACATGTTCTCATTGAGTTAAGATGCACCCATTTAACAGGTTAACTACTTATTTTTTCTGAATGCTGCTGAGATATGGATATATGTGCTGTACTTTCCGCAATGTTTAGCAACCAAATTATTATTTATTAGTATGCTAATCGCTAGCCAAGCTAATTGCTCATTCCCATGTGACTTGAAAGAAACATCTCCTGGATGCAACTGGGACGCATCATCAGTGATGTAGCCCGGGGTCATTGGGTGTTTCGGGTCTCGCAACATCAGACACTCTCGCCTTGGTCACCCAGCCAGGGTTGATCACGCCCCAGCTTGCGTCCCAGTAGCAACCCACGGATCTGCCCTTTTGAGCCATAACCACCTAGTGGCTTTCTCTGCGGCTTCGCTGGTAAATTTAATGGCCTTCTTCTTGGCCGCCCCTGTCACGCCCAAACGGCCTAGGACTTTGCAGAGAGAAGGCCAGCAAAGCCTCTAAAGCCAACTTCTATTGGCTCGTAGAACGTCTTCCAGCCCCTGCCCCTGCACTCCTCCACCAGTTCCTGGTACTTGGCACGTTTCCGGTTGGCTTCCTCAATACGCTCTTCCCAGGGTACTGTAAGTTCCAGCATGATCAGATGTTTTGAAGCCTCAGAGATGATGATCATGTCTGGCCGGAGAGATGTTGCTGCGATGTGCTGGGGGAACCTCAGCTGTTTTCCCAGGTCAACATGCAACTGCCAATCAGGGGCGCTGTGGAGGAGTCCTGTTGTTGTCTGTGGACATGCCCGGGGTCTCTCTCCAGCTCTGACGAACGGGAATGCCTTCTTCGGAGCTTGATGGTGTTTACTGGTGCTGATTGCCGAGGCGCTGCTCTCAGCAACTGCTTTCAGAACCTGGTCATGACGCCAACGATAGCAACCATCAGCCAGGGACTTTGGGCAGCTGCTGAGGAGGTGTTCCAAGGAGCCTCTTCCGGAGCAAAGGGGGCAGGAAGGTGTCTCGCTCTTCCCCCACACATGGAGGTTCGCTGGGCTCGGAAGGGCATCGTAGACTGCCTGCACAAGGAACTGGACGCGGTGGAAGTCTGCCTGCATGATGTTCAACCAGGTGACTTTGCGCTGCAAAGGATGGCGTGGAGAAACTTGTGTCAGAGATGGTTGATAAAGGATCTTTATGGTAGTTAACCTGTTACAGCATTGTCTTCATACTGCAGCAGCTAAGTAATATTAACTTTGAAGTTCAAAAACATCACTTCTAAAGCAAATTAATAGAAACTCTTTGTCGAGCTATTTTTTTCTTGGTTGTTATTTTTCCTTGTTTCTTTTAACAGAATATGCTGCTGCGTGTTTTGTTTGGTGGGGAGCAGAAGTATGTTAGACTGTCAGACCTAACATTCGATGCCTTCAAGAAAGAGGGTAAGTTAGTACATCAGGATAAGACAATGTCACAACTTTTTACTTGGTTAATGCACCTAATTCACCATAAGACTATTACAAGTTAATTGTTTCTGCTCTGCCGTAAAATGGATAGGAATGACCTCTAGACTTCAGCTTCAACTTAACAGCATTTTGTGATGACAGGCTTATTTGGTTGACACACATGATTCTCATTTAAAGGAAATTGCCTTTGAAATTTTGTAACTTTTTTTTTGTAATTTTTTTTGTCTTTACTTTAATCTGCTTAAAATTTAACATAGCAGAAGGCAGGCAGCTGGATATGAAAGTGTGTGACCAGTCTGACACAGAAGTTGATGCAATGGTTTTGAAGAAATAGTGAAGGAATCACCTGGAACCTTCTGAGTCATGTTGAGGAATGAAGTGTTCAAATGTGTTCATACTAAACTTGGTACTAAAGGTTTGGATGGGAGGATTAGCAGTTATTTAATATGCTTCCATTTTGTTCATATTCCTTCATGCACAGATGCTTCTCTATCATCATCATCATGCTCAGCAGCATCTGACGAACTGTCATTCTGAACTTCACCATGTGTGACCCTCTTGGAGTTGCAACCGCTGCTGAAGGTTGCAACAGGTGGTGGTAGGACCCAAACGCAGAACACTGACGAGCTTGGAGAGTTTATATGAAGTCTTTATTAGTTGACGGCAATGCCGACGTACGGTCAATAGGGGGAGCCCGAGGCTCGTGGTGGTCAGCGGACGCGTAAACTCTATACCGTCTCTGGGGCTCCAGAGCCCGGCGCCGGCCCGGGTCGCCGAGCAAACTGACGGGGCGGAAACTCGACCACGCGAAAAGTTCATGGTTAGCCGGCAGACAGGAGGCAGAGACAGTCTTACGAGCGGAGTGGAGTCCCGGAAGCGGAGACCGCTATCGGCGAGCGGAGCCGGGGATGCTGAGGCGCCGACAGGGAACAGGCAGTGGAGGAACCGGGGGCAGGCAGAGAGGTCCAATCCGGGGAGGCAGTCCGAGGAGGCAGAGGTGCCGACGGGGAACAGGCAGCGGGGAGTCCAGGTACAGGCGAGGAGATCGGCACCAGGGAGGCAGTCCAGGGACGCGCAGGAGAAACTCGTGGTCGGGGGCGGAGAACGGGTCGTGAGTCCGGGGAGCGAGCAGAGCAGGTAGGTCGGGGACAGGCAGGGTCGAAAACGGGCAGACAGGCAGGTAAATGCTGGAAAGACTCGCATGACGCAGAGCAACAATCTGGCACCCGCCCTAGCGTGGAGTCATTTTAAATAAACTCAGCAGCAATTAGTGGCAACAGGTGCAGCGAACCTCGGCAGATGACGTGGGAGTGGCAGAACAGAGAGCGTGACAGAAGGAAGTCAACTTAAAAGGCCATACCACATAAACTATGAGGCAAAAGCGGTGGGTATTGAAATTTGTTGTTGGGTCTAATCTGGATGTTGTGTCATTTGATGGGAAGTGTTCTTATGTAATCATTCTCCAGTCTTGCGTATGGTTACCAGAAGACAGATTGTAAACATACTTGCTGCTGAGATGACACATGGGTAAGAATCATATATGTAGGCTATAAAGACACATTGTTAATTTTGGATTTTTTTAAAAAATTGTGTCTAATTGAGTGTCATCATTTAATTCATACATAAGGATATCCCCCCCAAAAAAACATCAGAGTGAGGTATGCAGAGAGGATAGTTGCTCTGTTTCAATATCTGGAAGACCCATATTCACAACATGGATATGTAAGTAAAAAAAGGTCCTTACATTATTAAACACATAACTACCCTCAGAAATGTTGATGGTATCGACAGTCTGTATGTATTTAATTACACAGGAACATTTCTATGATCCAGAGAGCAGTTCAGGATACCTTGCATGGTGGCTGAAGACCATTCAAAGAAAAACTGCAGAAGAAAGAGGAGCCTCAGTTAGCAAATCTCCCACAGAAAGTTTACTCATCAGTTACATATGATATTGATTAAATGTGTTGGCAGGAGCCAATAAAATTATGTTTTTCTCTTAAGTTGGTGGGCCAGACCATCGTCAACCCAGAATCTGAACCGCTGGCAAAGTGTTATCTGATGAGGATGTGGAAGCAGCTATTGCTGTTTTGAAACACTGCTGATGAAGACACTGTCTGTGAGAAGATGAAGGCTACCTTCATTTATTGTCAATCACTGGTCAACAATGAAAAGAAAGCAGATGATGTCTTCTCCATCTTTCCACGGTTTCTGGACACACCAGGACTGGTAAGATACGTACCTTAACTATTTAAAACGCTGAATTATCCCATGAGCATGCAGTGTCACTCATCACTCCTTTCTATGCACTGTATTACAGACAGAGCAAGATTTCAGGCTCTTGTTTGGTGATGTCACTTCCAACAAATTCTGATGACTGATGCCCATCACAGAGCTCTTGGAATTGATGCGTAGTGCCAAGTCAGCTGCTGAAGTTGAGAATGGTATGACTGGAACTGTTTTTAATTGCTGTTGTTGGTTATATGGGTAATAAGCTACATGCCAAAGGTATCTACTTCCTGAGAGAAAACAGGCATCTTTATTTCCTGCCCTTGACTATTGGATTAGGTCAGTGGTTCTTAACCTTGTTGGAGGTACCGAACCCCACCAGTTTCATATGCGCATTCACCGAACCCCTCTTTAGTGAAAAATAAAATGTGATTTTTTTTTCAAATTCAAGACATAGATATGTTTTTTACTGGTGCAAAAAATGAGCCATGCATGAACATAACCTTGTTCAAAGAACAAAACCAACACAATGCATGAACTCACAACAAATTACATACCTGCAAATCAGTGTAACTTCTGCTGTTTCCTTTGAGAGACCAGTTCAGTCTCCGTGGCAAGTGCCACTCTCATGTCATTTTCACAGCAAAGTCTGTTCCTTTTCTTCATTTTTATATCCAGCATCCTCGAAAATGATTGCTCGCAATGATATGTTGTAACAAATGGTTTAAAAAAAACCAGGGCTTTCTTAGCAATAACTGGATACTTGTCCATTTGTCGACACCAAAACGTTGAGAGCGTTGCTGTTCTAAAGAGTTGCTGTTGAACCTGGCTCTGCTGAATTTCAATGATTTCGTCGAGGTATTCATCATTGACATCTGCTGTCTCAATAGCAAACGTGAATGGCTGTCTCACCCATGCTGGATATTACTCTCTTGTAGGGAAATATCCATCAAGAGACTTTGCAAGCTCATTTAAGTGTGTGGCAATTGTTTGCTTCAGTTCCGTGGATACAGAAATATCTCTATCTATCGATTATATATCTATCGATTCCAGACACATCTTCGATCTTACTTAAACAGTCGTCCAGAAGGGGGAAGTTTGCGAAGTTATTGTTCTCTGTTCGTCGTTTCCATAACGGTAGCTTTTTTTGAAAAGCCTTCAGGTGTTCTTCCGCTTCCATGATATTGACTCCACCACCCTGCATCTGCTGATTGAGATGATTGAGAGCTGGAATATATCAGCCATGTACACTAAAATGAGAATGAACTCAGGATTTTTGAAGCAATCTGCATGACAGGGTTGGTGCTCTTGCAAAAACAGGGCTAATTCCACATGCATGGCCAAAACACGATTCAGAACCTGTCCCCGGGATAACAAGCGAACATTAGAATGGTGCAGAAGTACCTCTAATTCAGAGCCCATTTCTTTACACAGCTCACTGAAGATGCGGTGCCTCAGAACACTATTTCGCACATAGTTCACACATTCCACCACAGTTTTTAATACTTCTGCCATTTTTGGAGGCACGGTTTTTGTTGCTAATGCATGCCGGTGCAGAATACAATGTGTCACAATGATGTGTGGCGCAAAGGCTTTTACTAGCGCACCAAAACCAGACTTTCTTCCCAGCATGACTGGAGCTCCGTCCGTACAAACTGCAGAAGCCATATCCCATGAAAGATTGTTGTCTCTGAAGAAGTCATCCACAAGCTTTTTCACATCGGCTGCCTTAGTTGTTGTAAGAGGCCTACAAAATAAAAAAATCTTCTTTTATCATGTCTTCTTTCACATAGCGCACAAAAACAGCAAGCTGGCTTACATTAGAAACGTCTGTGGTCTCGTCAGGTTGAAGGCTGAATTTTGCCGGGCTTGAAATCAGATCCATGACTACTTGAGCCAAGATGTGTTTACTCATGTCTTCTATTCTGTCACTGACGGTGTCATCTGAAAGAGGAATTTGGGATAATTTACCTTCGGCTGCTGTTTCGAGTATCAGATTCGCCATCTTTAACGCAGCTGGTTTCACGAGTGTTTCACCAATGGTGTGTGGCTTGCCCTGCTTTGCGATACAGTTCCTCCCTGGCCAACTTTTTCACTTTTCTGCAAACAACCATTTATAACATCGACATTGGTGTAACAAAGGAAACTCCCAGGGCTGCAGAGTTGCGAGCAAGAATGATGCGTTAGTATCTGGTGAGATCAAACAATGAAGTGTTTTCTTTGTGAAAGTGACCATGGCAGACCAAACAACCTTATAAAGCATCTTAAGGTAATTCTTGGTCTCTGTGCTGTGACTCTTAATCTTAAATGTGGCCAAGCGGGATGCTCACGCTCTTTTGGCAGCTTTTCTGGCTTTAGGAAGCATCTAAACAAGTGTCATGTAAGCTGTTCATTTGAGTCTGTAGGAGAAGGTGATTTTTCACCTTCAAGTGTTCTTGACACAAATAATGCCACCGAAGTTGTCGGGCCATCTGAATATTTAGAGGCTGAGCCATGAAATATCTTCAGGAAATTTGTAAATAGTTGTGCATATTGACAAACTGCATTATTCCAGGCCTTTTGACCCACAAAAGTCATGTGGACTGAATGACACAGCTCGCTTTGTTGTCCCATCTTGTTTTCTCTGGTGAGCACTGTCTTTTAAAGACATTATAGTCAAGAAAACGTGGGTAACTGTTATGTCAGTTCATTGTCAATTATGTAATACACTCTGTTACTTTAACCTTTTTTGTTTGTGTTTATTTCCATTTAATAGGTTCGATCACAGCAATTCAGTGTAGGAGTAAAATAGCATCATGTGACCTAGTTCTAAAAATAACACCGCAGAGAAATAACATTCATTCACTGTCTTCCGCTTATTCCGGGTCGCGGTCATGCTGGAGCCGATCCCAGCTGGCAATGGGGGAACGGCAGGGTCCACCCTGGAGGAGACGCCAGCTCATCGCAGGGCCACATGAAAGACAGACAACCACTCACACTCTCACGCACAGAGTGGGAGGAAGCCGGAGTACCTGGAGAGAACCCGCGCAGACACGGGGAGAACTCCACATTCGCCGGGAGTCGAACCTGCCTGACCTTCTTGCTATGAGGCAACGGTGCTAACCACCGCACCACAGTGTCTTCCCTAGAGAAATAACAATTAAATATTATTACACATTAGAGTGTCACTTGAAAAACATAATTTGGTAAAATTAACTATATAATGTGTAATTATATTGCTCTGACCAGTGTGAACAAACCACAGTTATTAAATATTTTTACACACTTCATTGTTAATTTTGACACTAAATTGAGTAGAATTAACTCTGAAAAGTTGACACTGGCCATAGAGTAAATTTTACTCTATTTTTGAGTGGGATGCAATAAAAGATACTAGACCATCTATAAATATCCACATATGCATCTCAAACAGAAAGTGGCAGGGTGGGAGTAGCTTTTGTTATTCCAGATAAAGATGTTGCTTCAAGTAAAAGAGTCACTGATAATATATCTGAATATAGCGGTGAGTTATTAGCTATTCAGCTTGCTCTGAACTGGATTGAGGTGGTGAAACCAAACAAAGTTGTAATATGCTCTGATTCTAGCAGTACACTAACAAGAATTCATAATATGCACTCAGAAACAAAACAGGATATAGTATTAGATATTACTCAAACCACACACAGAATTAAAAGAACTGGGGTGGAGATTACAACTTTGTGCGTCCCTGCACATATTGGGGTGGAGGGGAATGAACTTGCTGATATGTGTGCTAAAGGAGCAACAAAAAGGGGTCTGTATGAATGTGAAGTGCAGCAGAGTTGAAATTAAGAGCATCATTAAATCAGAGTTGAAAACTAAACAGCAGGAAAAGTGGGACAGAGAAAGTAAATGCAGATATTATTATAGAATGCACAGACAAGTGGAGAAATGAGAAAAGAAAATAGGACTAAGAAAGAGGAGGACAGCATATCGGGAATGAGGTTTGGTCACACTGGCCTAAATGGTGCATTGAAAATAGTCAAGAAACATGCTGCAGGAGAGTGTAATTATTGCAGCTCGCAGGAAACAGTGGAACGTGTCATTTTAAAGTGTCCAAAATACCATCAAGAAAGACAAGTGCTCATTAGGGTACTGGAAAGAAACAGAATGCCATTAAATATCAAAGAAATTCTGCAAAGACGGGTTTAAAGCCAATTTGAGGTTTGTAGGTGCAACTGGATTAAGCAGGAGAATTGAGAGTATTGCGGGGCGTGGCTTCGTTCTTGCGCAGCGACGTTAGCGGAAGTGACGGTCTGTGTTCCGGACACGTGGTGCAGAGTAGGCGTGGACAGCTTGCTGATGTAAACAGATTCCGCCTCACCTCGTCACAGTGGACCGGACCGGTGAGACAAACCGAGTCGGCCTCGTGGGCCCGGGACCCGCTCCGTGTCCTCGTGCTGACGTCATGGACGTTTACGTCAACCTGAAGGTGAATTTCAGAGGAAACAGCAGGAGTTTCCTTCTGTCGGGACCCGAGACGAGCGGCTGGGAGGCGATGGAGGCCACGGTGAGACGGGAGGAGGACAGGAGGAGGACGGAGCGGGGAGGCGAGCGGAGGGGACGGGAGGGGAGTGGAGGGGGGGTCCGGCAATCGGGCCACGCCGCACCGCAGAACGCTGCGTCCGCGCGCACGCGCGCACGCACGCGTCGGCTCGTGTAGTGGGCTCGTGCAGTGGCCCGGGGATGTGTTAGCTGATAGCAGAAGTGCTAACCGAAGCTAACTGACGCGTCTCACCGTCACGCAGCTGATGTTGTCGTCATGGAAACACCATTTGTCAGTCACCGATTATTTTTGACGCAACGTCATCTGTCACGGAAATGCAACGTCATCAGTCAAACGTTGCGGCGTCACTGGAGAGATGCTAACCGTCATTGCAGTCACGTGACGGGCTGTTGTAGTCCTGCAGGTCTCATCCCATAATAGTCTGCATGTGAATATGGCTGCTGCAGCGTCATAATCATCTATGGTATATTTTATTGATATGTTTGAAGCAATTGTTGCAACCCCAGTGATGACAGAAGTCACTGAAACCAGGGTAGCAACAGTAGGAAGGACGGTGTAGCCTGTGCGCTGTTTGTTGTTCATTGGCTTTCAGTAAATACAACACAAACACAGAAGCCTCAGTAAGACAAAACAAAGAAAAGAGGCCTTAACTGTAGAATGGCGGAGCGGCGGCTTACCTCCCTTTGGACTGTGCTTTATTGTCAGCTTCAAACATGCAGCTCTTCACCACAATAGGCAGCATACGGCAATTTGGGGTTTTCTCTAACTGCCGTAAAACACCTGGTCTGCTACCGTAAGGCGTAACAGTCGCAAAAATTACCCCGACAATTTACATTACTCTGTCTCATATAATCCATATTTCACATCTCTCCCTTTTTCTAATTTTATTTACAATAACATAAAGTGCATTTAACAGTATAAAATATACCATTATAGACAATGAACTACCCAGAAAATATTTTTAGTGGCCCTCTTCATAAATGTTAATTTTAACTGTAGCATGTTGGTAATATCTCTTCTCTAGTAACGACATTTACCCTGTAAGCATTTTTCCTGCAACTGAGATAATCATGTAAATAAACTTAAAATGCAGTAAACTGTAATCATGCCTGGTCTAATTCAAAATGCAATGTCTTTGTCTCAAATCTTATCAAATATTGCAACATATATTTCACTCTTAGACTCAACTAAGGCACTTCAACGTTAATGTTGTGCTCATAAACAAATTGAACAATACAGTCAGCAAAATCTTCTTCTTTTTTCCTTTTCGGTCTCCCTCCCTCTATTTATTAATTAATTAAATTTCCCTCCCACCCGCCCACCCCAAAAGGCCATGTGATCACCACCTCAGTGTCTGTCTACAGGCCTGGGGCCTTTGACTGGTTTTCACACTTGTCCAGCTCTGGTGCGAAACTGTCCTGTAGCCGTTGTAGAATCAGAATCAGAATCAGAATGCCTTTATTGCCATTTATGTAATTAGATTACAGACTAGGAATTTAGCTTGGTGAGAGGATGTGCGTAGCAGTCAACAGGCAAGTATACGTACAAGAATAGTCAAGAGTACAAATACAGGAATAAGTCAGGAAAAGAGAGAAAAAGAAATGATAAAATAAATAAATATATAAATATATATATACACATTTATATTTTAGTATAAATATACTTATTTTAGATATATATATGATACAGAAATGTATCATATATATATATCTAAAATATATGATACAGAAATGTATCATATGTATATCTAAAAACAGAAAAATAAGTAGGGACGTAATAAATGTATTAAATAGGGGTGTGCAAAAGTGCATTGCCTGAGAGTTGGGGGGGAGGAGGGGGATCTGTGTCAATGGGGGGTCAAAGGGGGTTTCGGGCCTTGTTGAGGAGGCCTATTGCAGATGGGAAAAAAACTGCTTTTGTGGCGAGAGGCTTT
>CAAKHG010017039.1:7060-32854 GCA_901007715.1 Dactylopterus volitans | reverse complement strand
CTGTGTCTTTTTTTTTTTCTTTTTTTTTCTTTCTTTCTTTTTTTTTTTTTTTTTGGTTAATCGGCAGTGACGGAGGTGAGTACCGTATTCTGCGTCCCCTCCTCTTCCTCGCTGGTTTGCTGCTGCGACGTCTCACCCGGGTCCTCCTGAGCTTCAAGACGGGAGAGACGGCAAGGACGTGACATTTTGGCCCTCTCGCCCCCCCCCCCCAAAAAAAAAAATAAATAAATCTGCCACTATTTAACAGTTGAAGCGTCACCGCGGAGCGTCGCGCAAAGCACCGAGAGCGCGTCTTCAATTGAAGGTGGGGTGGGGGGAGAAGGCCCCAAATTCTGTCCAATTTCGGAACGGTCAGACGGGAGATCGGCAGAAACCATCTGGGGAACGTGTACTGCAAACCGTCTGAGTCTGATATAAAACCGCAGCTTGCAAAACCACTTCCTGCTCATGAACATAACCGCTCGGGTGATATCGCAGCGCGGAGAAAACTACAGTGGCGCACAGGATACACGAGAGCAGCGTTAATATCTCACGCATTTTCGGTGGGCACGACTGCACAGCGGACACCCGAGGGGCGGCCGAGGGGCTCTAAACGTGATGGGTTCTGATTTTTTTCATGATTATTATTATTTATTTATTTTTTAAAGTTCTTCAATGCACAGGTTCACAGGCGCGCTTTTTTCTTCAGAAATCAAAATGTGGATGTGGGAAACGGAAGGCGGAAAAAAAAAACAAAAAAAAAAAACAACATCCACGGCGATTTATACACTTGCTAGCAGCCCATTGTGATATAATTAGGGCCCCCAAAACCGATGCGCTTCTCTTTTGAAATCGCTTGTTCCTGCGCTGCGGCCTTTAACCTTTAACTCTGCTTTCAGTAGACTCGTAACTTCTCCATTTCGCCTGTTTGATGGTGTCATTTGCCCGCTGTTACGAGTCTAAATATATATATTTATTTATTTATTTACCTGCCGCGTTGCGCAAATAACCAGACACCGATGCGGACCGACAGATTTGACCCACATGGGCAAAAGTTCCCCAAACACGTCAAAGTTTGCTCTGCAAGTTGATATGAGCTAATCTGAATGATCTAAGTTAAGATATTTCCCACGAAAAAAAAAAAAAAACACTCATCAGGGTGGCTGTTCAGCAAGTACTAAAATTAGCAGTAAAATTATATTAATAATAAATCAATAAACGTACAACAAACGGCCCAGATAAAGAGCAAGCGTGTTCTCACCCATTTGCAGAGGCTGCCTCGCTCCGTCTCCTGGCCGCGCTGTTTTTGTGTGTGTGTGTGTGTGTGTGTGTGTGTGAGTAATTCTCTGCGGCGCCCTCTTCAACTCGTCACCGCGAAATAGGAAGGTGTCTGTGCAGGACACTGTCATTGGCTGACAGATGGCAGACACAGGCTGCACCGCAGCGAATCAGTCGGGGTAACCGAGTCTTGCTTCTTCCCTCTCTGTTTCGTCTCCCGGTTTTCGCACAGACACGTCAGCTGCATGTGAATCGCGTGTGCAGATCCGACCCGACTCGAATATTGGGATGTTTGTCAGTGAAGCTGTAGATGATGATATAATTCCAGACACACGGACATGAGAAACATGAGGTGTGTGTGCTCTCCCGGCCGTTTTCAGGAGTACTGAACCTTAATTAATGTCCTTGCTGCATTTCTGCGCACCATATTATTGTGTATATGAGACAATTGTCACATATAAATCTATTCCAGTAAAGAACAACTTCATTAGGGCTTATTTGTAGAATTGTTTTGTTTAAAAAAAAAAAAAGAAAGAAAAAAAAGAAACAAAGCTGGAGAAATATAATTTAACTGAAATGCAAATCTATTAAAGATAAGAAAAAAAAAAGATTTATTCAATCTACACTTCAGTGAAAATCGAGACGCATTTCGGTTATAAGGTGGAATTTACACGTCTGCATTATCAAAGCAGCTTTTGAAGGCAATGTGCTCTCAAATAAAAGAAGAAAAACGGCACCTCTTAATTTTGATCCAATAAATGCACATTTGTGCAACAATTTTTTTTTCCAGATGGCAGCCGGCGCACTAATATCATGCAGTGGCAGCACAGTATTGTTTTCATTCAAGAAATGCTGGTAATCCTGCATTAATATTGGGTCTAATAGGTGCACACGTTCTCTCACAGTGACACAGTTTTTTCTAAAATGGTCATATTTACACATTTACATATTTACATTACTACAGTTCTTTGGGTGAACCCCTCTGAATTTAAGGTAAAGGTCTGCACTTCTGCCACGTTTTGACTGTCTCATTTCAAAACCGTTGTGGTGGCGTGCAGAGGGAAGTTTGCAACAAAAAAAAAAATTGTGTGATCGTCCAAATAATTATGTAACTGAATGTGTGCACTGTGTGCACTGTGTGTACGTGGGGGTTGTCACGGCAGCCATTTTGACAAGGAAACAGTAGAGAGACACGCTCCTAATGACACTAATATCCTATTACGGCACCCGGCCCGATTGGTAACACCTGTGCTTGCCTGTCGCTTCATATCAAAAACAGCCGCTGTGAAGAAGCAGCATTTTTTTTTTCCGAAAGCATATCGCTCCTTCAACACTATGACAAAATAAACACGTCAAAATAAAACACCACAGAATTATGCCACGCCGGTATCAGCTACGGTTGCGGTTTTATCCGATGGCGGGGCCAGACGATGCTCCTCCGTCAGTGAGGAGCCATTCACGTTATGTGTGTGATTATTATTTAAATGGTAAAAGGGAAAAAAATGAGCCGCACTTATGTGTTGCACTTTCTCCACCCGGACGCTCGCGCGCTCAGTGGCGGGTGCCGCCGTGCCATCGGGAGCCGTCGCGGGCTCGGCGTCCTGCTTCAGTTCATGGAACCTTCAGATCCCAAGAAAGCCACTGCTACCACCTGAGCCCGAGATTAAATGAATCGTTTCACGATGGTTGTGATATTTCATTGCGGATGTGGAGACAACTCCTTGACACGCTAGCTGGTCAAATTCGACCTTGAAAACGGCGATTCGCCATATTCGGAGCAGAATGTTTTTTTTGGGGCCGCATTATTGGCTGAGCTAAGTCGGCACAAGTTCACGTGTAAATTGAGTTTAGAGAACAGCTGGCAGTTGTTCAGATTTATGACCTTATTTTTAGGGAAGAGCTATGGGACTACTTCTTCATAATCAGTTTCTGCCGCCCGAATGATATCTGTTAAAAATAAAATACCAGGACAATGCAGAAGCAGCTATTTTTTGCGCCAGAGATGAGTGATATGGGTAAAAAAACGGTCAGCTATGTTCCCTGCTGCCAGTAATGAGTCACTCGGAGATATTATGTTCCCACATGCCAGCGACCTTGGAAGAGATAAGTCTCATTTTAACAGAAACACCAGATTTGAAAATGTGATCAAAGGAGCGTTTAATGGCATCCATTAGGCCATATCTGAATTGTTTCTCTTCTTCTAAGGTGACCAATACTCGGTAAAGCGACACGAATGCCGTGATAAAAACACTGAAGAGCGATAAAGCTGCACTCGACACTATCCACGTTTCCCACGCATGTTTTTGATCTGTTTGAAAGGGGGATGCCCTATTCCTCCATCTGTCGCGGATAGAGTATGACATTTCAAAGCGATAAACGTTTAAATGTCAAAATAACCAAATATTTTCAAGCTGTCCAAATATCGCAGGGATTTTTTTGTTGTTGTTGTTGTTCTTTGACACGCAAGAAAAAGCTCATTCTTCTTTCTGAGCAACTGCGATTGTCAAGAGGAGGAACGAGGCTCCATGCAAAATAAGCAAGTAAGGTGATCTAACACCAAAGAATCAAGGTCCCACATGAATTTCCAGAGATAATATAGAGATTTTTATCTCCAACAAAAACATAAATGGTGACTGGCCTACGAGGGACTTTATATGACCTTGGTTTTTTTTGTTTTTTTTTAAATTCCATTGACTTATGTAAATGTCGTGCAGACTTTCCTCCTATTCTACATTTGCAGCTGACAACATATCTGAAGACGGCGAGCGAAAACATCAGTTAGAGCGAGAAAATCCCCAGCTAATCATTTTAGACTTTCAATGACATAAACATGTGAGCTTGGGTGAGGGCACGTCGGCATAGATGAGAACGAGCGGAGAGAAAATATTGTGAATCCAACACAGAGGAGGGTTTCCTGTCTGAAGTGAGTCACTGTCCTGGGAGCAATGTGCAAAAGATATCTAAGTGGCGTAAGATTCCACAATATAAGATGTTCTGTGGGTTTAAAAAAAAAAAAAAGGCAAACAAAACCGAATCACTCAAAAACAAAGATTCAAACTTTGATATTTCTGTCGTTGGGGTTTTTTTTTTAGATGGCGTGAAAGGGAACCAAGCTTGCGGAACTGATGGGCTGATGAAATATTTTAAGCGAATATCTAATACCAGCGGAGACGGAATATATGGAGTAAATTTCACACAGGGGAAGACATCAAGGCCAATCACCATCATAACACCATCCTGGCTGTTATCAGGATCATGATGGCAAGTCTAAAGCAGGCGTTTATATATGTAATACAGCATATATACATATTGCTCTCATGAGTATATGGCCATGCACACAATATCTTCACATATATGCTGATATACTTGTGCTGAGGGAACCATAATCTCAAAAACTGGGAAGGTGAAATGGACACAAGTCAGGTGATGCAGGTGTTTTTTGTTTTTTTTGCGCTAATAAAGTAATTTGATGATCATTTCTCAAGGGCTAACCAGTCTGTATTTTAAGATTTAACTGAAGGATGTGGGAGGTACAATCTGATATTTCATGCGAAAATGAAACCTACGCATCGGCGGTGAATTCCCCAGCTGTTGTCTCATTCCAGGAAGCCGATTGTAGGGCGCAAATGTGCGTCTATGCATCTGAGTTCCTGTTAAACCTCTGAAAATCCCTGCAGGTTTTCAATATCATTTCTGTTTTTCACGCAGCCAGCGTCGCGCTCGGCCTGCAGCTTGACCTACATGATGAGACGTGACGACAAAACTTGTTTATTCTGATTTATTATCAAGAATGTCCGTTGGTGACAGTAGACTGGGGAAAAAAAAAAATCAAACACCAATAATGCAATGGATACATGCCCTTTTCTGTTTGACATTTTTGCCTTTTTTCTTCTGCAAAGCTTTGAAAATTAAAAAAAAAAAAATGTTCTGAGTCGACTGCATCAAGTCTGCTCTTCAATTGCCCTAATATTTCATTCAAATATCACCATGTTTGCCCCTTTTTTTTTGTTTTGGACAGTAACTTTCACTCGTTATGGCACCGTAATATCACATTTTTTATCAGATCTATTGCGCACTAAAACTCAACCTCAGACCAGCGAGATCCCAAAAAACTGGAAACAAAGGAAAAAAAAAAATAAATTCAATTTTTCAGCTTGTCCCTGAAAACTTAAATACACTAACTCCCCACATAATTAGCTACTCTTGTACCATCTGATATAATCAAATACAACAGCTCTGTCATAATGTCTTTTGGAATGCTTGCAGTTCTTCCTTTTACGCTCACACTTTAAGAACGGCCTTTTGTTTTGTTTTTTCCGCTGAGGTTGTAGTGACGATGTTGTACTGGAGTGAATTATTCGAAAAGGAGATTCTAATATTCGGTCACTCACTTGCCACGCATGCAGATACGGTGCTCCAAATTTGAGACACCTCTTAGCACAATGGAATCCACTTCAATACCACAACAAACTCGATGATTTACATGTAGGTACGTCAAAATGCCAATGGAAGTGAAGCAAAAAAACCTGAACGTTATCGTGTTCGGAAAAGGCAGAATTTATGGCGTCGGTGCTGCATCACACTAGGTTGTATAAAGGGAATACAGGTACTGCGAGTTTGCCTCGAAATGTTGAAATGATTTGGTTCAAACGAGGAAGGAATCGTGGGGGTGGGAGACGAAAACGAGCACTCGACACTCCATGAAAAGGTTAACACATGAGTAACAAACGTTCAGTCGTCACCATCTCGACTCATAAAGTTGACCAATCGGAGGAGAGCAGAGGTCATACTTTTTTTTTTTTTTAAAAACCACCTCAAATCACGTTCAGATCAAAACACGGTTTGAAATTCACACAGGATGTAAGTTCAGTCACATCAGTCACAGAAAAAGTCAGTCTTCCAGTAAACAAAGGCAGGAACAAGGCAAAGAATATATATTGTACCACCTTTGATTTTTTTTTTTCTTCCTGAAATGGGCAGGCGCAACTGCTACAACAAGTAAAAAAAAAAAAAAAAAATTATACCTGATATATAACTGAAGTCACTTTGTAAGGAATGTGAACTAGAAGTGCTATCGATGCTCACAACTGAATTCAAGATTCAAACAAAAGGCTGATATTGTGAATCACATTTATAGGTCAAGAGATTTTGGGAGGGTGTGTGCGTGTGTCTGTGTGTGTGTGTGTGTGTGTGCGTATGTTAACATTAGCATAAGCGTTTTACACAAATCCCTCAACTATGCCGTCGGCTGCTTACAACATTGACAGTTTAATGGAATTGCTTTAAAAAGATAGGTTTCAAATCATCTGACGCACGGTTACTGCCTGTTCATTGGTCCATGATGTTGAGGATCACTCGCTCCGCTGCAGCCTGCTCTCCAGAGTGGGAGGCCGTTTTACTGGCAGACGTCCTCCGAGGCCACCGCTGGGCGGGGGTCAGGTGGGGGTGGGGGTGGGGGCCTAGATGAGCTCGACGTAATTGGCCGGGAACATTCCAAAATGGCCGTCCGGGCCGTAACCTCGCCACCAGCCCTCGTCTATCATCTCGATCCCGGTGATGATCTCGTCGGGGTCGAAGGAGATTTCCGTGTCGTCGGCTGGAGGGGGAGGAGGAGGAAAAGAGCGGCTTGGACGCGGTTTTCACACGAGCGCAAAAGGTGTTTCAACCCGGCGAAAACGGAAAACGACGCGACAGCTGCAGGCCGACTGCAACTTCCGACGCCCCCTGACCGACTGCGAATCGGACCATCTGCTCTTATGTAACAGAGCGGTGAAACCTACCGGCCTGGTAGTCGTATAACGCTCTGGCACAGATGCCTCTGTCCGACGTCTCCTCGGCAGTCACCTCGTACAAGTTACTCTCCTCCACCTGGGAGAGAAATGAGATCTGGTGTGAGGAGTGGCCACCAGGATGCGAGGGCGTGCCGCATTTTTTTTTTTTTTTGGCTGTAAGGTAAGCGAACGAGCACCTGAGCAGGCTCCTCGCTGACCGCCTCCTGGGCGTAAGAGTCTGCGGCTGGTTCCTCCTCTGAAAAAGAGAGAGTTGACAGTCAGTGACTGTGTTACTCGCAGCCGTCTGTAGGTGGCAGCATCCGTTTGGCCGGGGGGAGGCAACGCCGCGCATGCACGCGCCACTAATGACAGCGGTGGGTTATGAGAAGCAGATGTGAAGGGCGGAAACCCGGACAGTCACGGGTCGAGACCGGGGACGGCGCGGCGCGGGCCCCACCTTTCCACTGCTGCTCGGCGGCTGGCTCCTGCTCGTCATACTCACACCTGGACTGTCCGTCATCCACATCTGGCTCTTATCGCCCGAGACACAAGCACAGACACGCATGCAACACAGAGGAACACGGTCACAAGTCCACACAGGATGGAAAAACAAAACAAAACAAAAAAAACACACACCATCGGCTGTCGACACATTCTTGGCACGTTCCGGGTGCCAAAGATGCCAAGAGAAAAATACCCCTATTACATATATAGTACATCTGGAAAACACCACACCCAGTGGCAGGACAATGAAATTAATGATTAGAAGCGATATGAAGATGATTGCACACAGGAACGACACGGCAAAATGGAGAACGGAGCAGCATTAGCCCGTCACCTGACGCAATGTGTACACATTGTTAATGTGTGTGTGTGTGTGTGTGTTTAGGCTCACACCTGTGGCATGGACAGGGGAGGCGGAGACTGCTGGCACAGGAGAAGCTTGGCGCTGAGGGGAGCCGGCTCGCTCGGGTTCATACGCTTGCTTAGACAGAAAAGGGCTTTGCAGACGCCCTGAGCAGACGCAGACACACACACACAAACACACACACAAACGCACGCACACACACACACACAACCCCAGGACATGCAGGAAGGGCAAGAGAAAATAGAAGAGCAGAGGACAGAGAAGACATGATGGAGACAAAGTGTTTCAAGTATGGCTATGAGACAACCTGATGGAGAGGTAAAAGCTATGAAAATCACACGGGAGACGGCGATATCCTCCAGAAAAAGATGAAAACAAAAACAAAAACACCACCAGTTTGAACCTACCGCTGCCGGAGGGAAAAGGCTAAGAGAGCCTCGCGGTTATGCGGGAAGGGGCACGACATTTAAAGCTAAGAGATTTGCAGGGGGGAGGCCAGTGTGCATGCTGGTGGGCGGGGTGTGGCTACCTGGCTGAGGGCTGGCGGGAGCAGCAGTGGCGGCGGCGGCGGCGGGGGCGGGGGCGTCTGGCTCACTGGGAGTCATTCCTCGCTCTCTCTGCTTGAACATCTCTCTGGGGTTGACGGCACGCTGAGAGATGAGGGAGGCAGCCTCCTACCGCCACAGGACGAGACGTGCGACAGCGTTACGGCGCGACAAAACGTGAACCTGCGGCTTTTGTACTCGTTTGTTTTTTCCCCATTTAGAAGGAGGAAGCAGAAATGGAGACGGAAAGACAAATGTGCTCAATGGAATGAGCGTCAAAGGAATCCTATAAGATTTTGGGCGAGGAAAGAGAAGAAAAAAAAAAAAAAGACTGGTCCTCAGGTGGGCGAGAGAAAGGGAAGAGCAGCCTGGGCCGGAGGAGAACGCGCTCAGGAGGGGGGACTCACGTTGGCCTTTTCCACAGATTCATCTCGCCTGACCGCTTTCTTCTGGGCTGCCTGGTCCTCCTCCTTCTCCTCCTAATGACGTTGATGGTGGGCAACGCTGACAGAATTAGCTATCCTCCTGACTCGTCGGTGAAAACCCGCACCGCTTCAGCTCGTCTAACAATCAGCACGACCGCCGGGGCGGGCGAGCGGGCGACAACAAACGTGAGCGGATTTCGCAGCCATCGCCGTTTGCGTTCTGCATCTGGTCCTAAAAGGGAACCCGTTACTCGCCATCGTGCAGAGTTTGAACGTCAGACGGGAGCTTTGGAACCACTTGTTTCACACAGAGGAGGGGCTGCGTCAAAAAGGGCCAGCTGACTTAACAAGGATTTTTTTTTTCTATATAGAACTGTAGAGTAGAAATATAGAACTGGGATTGAGCACAATAGGCGCCTTTAAGTGTCTGTCAGGTTACTTCCTCATCGAAGCCCATTTATTTATCTATTATGCAAGCTCATCCAACAAGAGAGAGACAGACACACTCACCCAGTGCTGCTTCTCCTGCTCTCTGCTCTCAGTCTCCTGCTGTTGCTGGTACTTCCTATTAAACATTTAAAAGACAAAAAGGACAAGTAATGTGAACCATCGCACAGCTGCTACCATGATGGCGCTTTTCCACCTCATGGTACCAGCTCTGCTCACCTCTACTCTACTTTTTTTTTTTTTGGTTTTCCATTCGGCAAAAAGTACCTTTTTTAGTACCCGCTCTACTGGGGTTCCGAAGAAGTCATTATGAGGTTAAAAAAAAAAAAAAAAGGTGACACGAAAGCCTTACAGAGCGTTGATTGGTCAGAAAGACTAATCAGCGTTAAGTCGTAAAAGTGCGGCGCGAACAGCGCGAACCTCCGCCCGCCATTTTTAAACAAACCACATATTGTAGCTGCCGCGGTTAGAATGTTTACTTTCAAAAATGACACCCAGAAAAGTACCAGATACCAAAGGCGAGTAGAGCGCGGCCAGTACCACTGCAGTGAAAAAGCGCCGTTGGAGCCAGCCCCTCCGGTGCTCCCCCAGTTGCTGCCTACTTTTGCTGCTCGATCTGAAAGGCCCTCTCCTTGTCCCTTTTGTCCCTCAGTGCCGCCTCCTTTGCTTCTCTGTCTTTCCTCTCCTTCTCCAGGTGCTGGCGCTCATCCTCGGCCTTACGCCGCTCCTCCAGGCGCCGCCTCTCCTCTTCTTTCTGAAGCGCCACAAAAAAATTGAAATGAAAATAAGACCCGGTGGGATTCGGCTTTGATCCCCCTCCCCCTTTTTTTTCTCCCCTTCTTCAAACTAGAAGTTAGAGGCTGAGTCTTATATGATGGTCGGGCCTGCGGTCAACATAAATGGACAATAGCCGCACCGGCAAAGTGCAGACTCCTGAATATCTGTGGTGAGTGTTGCATGAAAATAGTTTTCAAAAAGACGCTTCTGGTGAGCTACCTCCGCCTGAGCCCAGAAGGTGTCCTTGTTGGTTTTCCTGATTTCCGACATGGCGTTAGTCTTCTGGTACACCGAGCCCTGTGGAAAGGAGAACGACTTAAAACGCGGCGGCACAACGTTATCGAATCAAAGCAAAATGCTGTGGCATCCCGGCCAGATCTGCCAGCGCGGTTTCACTTCGCCCAGTCCTTCGCCCTCTCACTGCCCACTCGGCTTGCGTTCAAGACAAGGAGATAAGAAGGTGGAGATGGGCGACTATTGCGGGGGCGATTGCATACCACGGGACCCTGGGGGCCGCTGTCCTGGAAGCGTCTGGAGGTTTCTTTGTGGAAACTGTAGTTGGCGCCTGAGGCCTTGGCCACCTTCTGCATGATCACCTCCGGTTCCACATCCTCCTCTGCTCTGGCATTTACGGTGACATGGGCCCCCTGAAACGCCACGAAATGGAACAGGGGAAATCGCCCACAGTTGGTATCTTGGTTCATTCATGTGCCACCCACCATTTGTTGACATGCACCTGAATGACCCCGACACCACTCAAAACAAAGCTACTGCATCATCCAATAGATGCCTGTAACATCGCTGGATGGTACACGCAGCGCGGCTCCCCTTTTAAGCATAAACAAAATACGGTAGAAATTCAAAACGTATCCTCAAAACTCCCACCGCAAATGAGCGAGGTGTTACCTTCAGAAAATTGGCCATGGAGCTCACGTGATTTGCACATAGTCCTTTCCTGGCATCGTTCACTCCTTCCCCAGTCTGAAACATGGAGAATTGCCATTTTTGGTACGAGCTCAACCATTAAAAAAAAGCAGACAGACGTGGTGGCGGCGGTGGAAGCGGAGGCACAAACCCAGTTGATGAGGACATATTTAGGCAGGCCAGAATTTGGGTCCTGGACCCGGCAGAAAGCGTACATCACTTTTCCACTGTTCAGCTCCTCAACCAGCTCCTCCAGGCCTCCATCTGGTCCCGAAACAGCGTGGAAAAGTAAACAGTTACTGTGGTTAGTTGTATAACGGAGGACTTTTTTTTTTTTTTTCTCCCCCCCTTTACCAAATGATGGGTTGAGAAAGCAGAGGCAAGCATTTCCTTTGTGCTGAAATCCCAGTACTGGAGCGGCACGCTGACAATGACATTCCTGCGCACTTTTGATAATGTCGTGTTGAGATGATAAAAAACATGATAACGCCGTGCGCGCGGTTGCTCACTCACCCCCCTTCTCTGCGAGGCGGATATCGTTGCTGTTTCCCTCATAAGTGAACAGTGCCCTGCAGAGAACAGATGAGAGGCACGCTTAATATGCCACCTAAAAATGGATCAAACAGACAGGAAGTTGCTACTAAATGTGCAATTTCTTTTCTTCTTCAAGCCAACAGTCAATGCTTAATACTGAGCAGTTTTCCAATCACCCATGTGTTATCTTCTTTTGCAATCACGGCATTTGAAGTGCTCTTCACCCACACGGTGCCTCGTTTCCAAACAGTTTGGGGCTTAGAACATTTCCATGAGCACTTAATCTAGCGTTTTTATAGCATTATCATTATCAGTCGTTTGCATATTGGTAACTTCCACCAGCTGATCATAATCCTGTTTGAGGTCTCCAATTTTATGCATGTTTTCTTCTTACAAATATGATTCCACATGCAGAACGAGACACTTTGAGCGTCTGAAGAAAAAAGACTTTACTTGACAGAGCACCGACGCGACCCGCCACACTATTTTACACTGAACAACTTTAAATTAAATCGTTCAGACTGTCTTCTTAGGGTTTGATCCCATTTCATGGGAAAACACATATGATTGGCCAAAGAGCAGCACCACGCCGAGGAGTCGCCATCGGCTGGAGAGCTGCAGCGTGACCCAGTTCAACTGGTGTGACGAGTGCTTTAAAAATAAGAATCTTGCATGAATTTGGGGGCACAAGCTCACTATCCACCTGACTTGCCTCAGTAAACGCTGTGAATACAGGAAGAAAAAAAAAAAATAACCGCCTTGAGGAGGGGTGGAGTGGGGCGGGGGGCATCAGTCAGTATGAAAATGCCCATTATAGTTCCCAACTGATTGGGTTTAGTATAGAAATTGCTCGATTGATGTAAGCGACAGTCATTCAAAACTAAAAGAGGAGTCTGCGCTCGCGGCCACATGACTCACAAGAAAGCACCAAAACCTCACTTCTGATACGCTGAGGTCATCAGATGTTTGGTTTTTATAGATGAGCAAGACAGCCGTCTAATAAGTTACACCCCCCCACCCCAAAAAAAAATAAATAAGTAAATAAAGATGACGAGACAATCAGAGGAAAGTGTTGCTGGGGGTGAATCCGAGGCCAGCGGGATTCCCCTGGGGACCCAACTGCTCCTCGGGAATAATAATTGAGGTCATCATTAAACACCGCGGCAACTGGGAGCCTCGAGACAACCAGAGAGCGACGGCGGAGGGCGGAAGTCCCCCCAGATCCGGCTTTCAGACACCGGTCACATTTAACTTCCTCCCCGTACCAGGAAGCGCACACCTCGAGACACGGGCCACGCAATTTGGCGGCAGGCGAGCTTCAAACAAGACGATGTGTTGATTCCACAAGCCAAGCACAGTAATAAAGTTACCGCCCGGTTGCGCTGCGGCGGAGAAATCCACGCCCGGCGCGGCGCGACGGACGGACGGGCGTGCGTGCGTCCGTGCGCGCCAGGCAGTAAATGAAAGAAAAACCGGGCAAAGATGACGTCAACTCTCGACGACCGGAGATACAGAAACCCCTCGACTGGCTCTGTTAAAGTTGACGGCGGCCCGCGGGCGGAGCGCGTCCGGCGGCGGCTCGGCGCTAACGCGTCCTCTTCCTGGACGGGTGACATGCTGGGCGCTAGCCGCTGCTAGCGCCCCCGCCGCGGCTAAACGCCATGTCTCCCGCCGCAGGGCGGCTCACAGCCCCCGCGCGCACAAGCGACGCCGCCTTACCAGTCGGTGTTGGATTTCTCGTCCACCACTTCTTTGTACGCGGCCGTGAGCGCGGGCCCGTTCTTGCTGAGGTTGACCGCCATGGCTGAGGCGGAGTTCTGAGCTAGCCGGCTAGCTAGCTAGCTATCCGGGGGATGCGCCCTTCCTACTGGAGGTGTGGCGATGATGCTGATGACTTTCAGCCGCGGAGCGAGCGAGCGAGTCCGGCGAGCGGCGAAAAGAGAAGTTCCGCCGGCGGGGGTGGGGGAGGGCCACTCCGTCCTCACCGCCGCGGCGTCATGCGTCCGGCCGTGTCGCTCGTTGGCGGGTTTAATCCCATGGACGCGGCAGGTCTCGGCCGGCGCGGTTGGTGCCCGAGCGCGCACTGGCGAGCACCAGCTGGATGGATGTGAAATGATGGCAGAAAACGCATTTCCTGCAGAAACTGCGCGACGGTGCTAAGGCTCGAGGGATTTAAAAAAAAAAAAACATCATAGTGTGCGTATTTTTTTGTATGCACGTGTCTGGATGCGTGGCAGGAGTCGTTTTAGACTTTGTTTCATGTTGAGGCTCTATTTCGACTCTTATTTTGAAAGTCAGTCCACAGGATTTGTGTGTGTGTGTGTGTGTGTTGTGTTTTCTGGCCAAAGAATATCACTGGTCTGTTTCTGGGCCCTCCAACCTTATATTTCTGCCACTGTGGCTCAGAGGAAGACAGTTTTCTCCTGAAATCTGGTGGAGACGCCCCTCAAACACCTGCCTCCCATTCAAAGAATGTGCCAGTTCTATGCTAAAGCTTTACGCGCTCAGGGAGAGGAGACTCTAAAGATCACAGAGATGTATTATTTTTGTTTGTCGGCCCAAATAATGTGAGAATACCAGCGAGTTTTAAAGACGACTGGTCTCTAAGTGTAAGTGAATGGAGAGACGCTTCAAATCCTTTGAAGCTCACACTTTGAAACTCAACTCTCTCATCATACTTTAACAGAAACACTTCATTTAAACTTTGAACTGTTGACAAGACTTTTGACAATTAGTCTTCCATTCAACTTTTTGATATCTCCTTTAGTTTCTGAATTATCACTTTGTTTCAAGCATGTTTGAAGCATTTCAGAAATTGTAATTGGTGTGTATTGCAAGTGCTGGAGTAATGACTCTGTTTATGATCCTCTCTCGAAAGTTTCTGCTAAACTTGCTGCTACAGCCACTATTTCCACATTTCAGGCATCATTTTTTTTGGTAAAAAGATAGGAAAATTTGCTCTGATCCAGACACCGCGGCCATCTAATCTGAGCGATTTACAGATTTTGTCCCATGACCTCCAAGTGTCGACTCTCATTCACTTCAAGGTCAAACCTTTTAATGAAAATAACTTTTAAAAAGCATAAATGTTAGAAAAAAAAGTTGAAATCAAGAGCTTGAAAAGTGGAACATTTTGATAGTTGAATGGTTTCACACAATGATTATGTAGAGCCTCGAATCAGTTGAAAAGTCAAACGCACCTTATATATATATAATATATAAGGTGCGTTTATATAATAACAGTCCTGCATTAAATTTTCCCTTCATAAGTTCTATGTTCAATTTTATTGAATCTTTTTGAGAGATGTTGACATATTTCAATGTTATTGGGGCTGTAATCTTTGGCGCTGTTGAACTTGGCGACACTGAGGCGTCCCTAATATTTTGGTCACCCACCCCTATGCATTAGGATGCCTAAGTATTCGGGACACTTCTAAGTATAAGCCAGTGCAGTTCAACAGCGTCACAAATTACAGTGCCAATAACAGCCATCAAACTATGTCAACACTTCTCTGAGAGAATAATAAAAAATCAACAACTCCTCCAGAAGGAGGAATTTATTGCAGGACTGTTGTATTATATTCTACGGTAAACATGCAGTGGTCATGTTAAGCTCGATGGATGCGTACGCGTGCAGTTCCTCCATCACACATCGAAAACAAGTTATCACTCAAGCTATGAAATCGAATGCTTTATAGTTGCTGCGTTTCTTTTGGGGGGGAGGAAGCAGTGTTCCAGTTAGCTTCAGTTCAGGCAGCGTCTAGTGGTTCACACACACACACACACTGCGCATTCAACAGACACTGCAGTGTTTAAAAAGCATGAAAATAAATAGTAGCTGACAAGGGTAAACCAGAATGAGCTTTATTCATATGTAATGACAATGTCAATAGTTATCTTGTGTGGACTAAGTGAGGATGAGGTGACAGTTCAAGCACAAAAAAAAATTCCAACTCTTTTGAGATGCACAAAGTCCGACCCTGCATTAAGAGAAAGCCAGGCAAAAAAAAAAAAAAAATTGTAACGTTTGAGCAGGTTTCCATGTCTACTGATGAAATGAATCACCCGTTTTAGGGGGATACAGCCCTGATAGCAAATTTTTACGGTCTGTGACATGTCCACTCTGTATATACAAAATGAGGGTTAAGGCTAAAAATTTTAGACAGAGGTGTTAGGCAGATGAATTGTAAAGAAATCCCTGATATCTGGCAAAATGACTGTGTGAGAAGGTTTCTCCAGAGTGCAAAGCATGCCAAGCTGCCTATATAAACTCTACTGAGCAAAATGGACAAAGGAAGTCGATGGTAGCATCAGTCAAGTGATGAGTTGAGGCTGCATTCAGTCGTATACTTGGAAGATACTCGGCTATCAAATAAAGAGCCAGATAAACAATGTACACAAATCTGAACTAGTACTATTACACACAAGTTATTTTCAATTACGGTGTGGCAGCAAAACAAAAAGACTTTTTTTTTACTGCATTTAGAGGATATATTTTCAAATCCCTATGGTATACATTGTGTTTTAGGATGATTTATTTTGCAGTTTTCTCTACAGCAGCTAACAAAACTATTCGGTGCCTAAATTATGTTAATTCTACAATCGAAGCTTCTAATTTTTCATGCCTTGATAGACCTTTTTTTTGGATGAGTTCAATAACTCCTCAATCGCAAAATGTCTTCCTCTTGATACCGTCAAATAATTCCCTTTATATTGGCAGCATCAGCACATTGATTAAAAAAAAAAAAAAAAGACATAGCATATCCTAACTACTTTATCCAACAGTCACAATGCATTATATTTATCAAACTAATATTATTGAATGACTTGTTGCAATCCTCTTTAATTCTGATGACATGAAAAGAAAAAAAACAAAAGCCTAAAACTAAAGCTTTCAAAGAGACAGTTCAATATGTCACAAATGTTATCAGCCAACTGCTAAACCGTCTGTGTAGGGCATCTATCCCCCAAAAAAACCTTTGCAGACCAGGACTATGAACATAAAAGCAATGCTTAAAAAAAACAAAACAAACAAAAACATCTACGTAAAGCAGATGAATGTCATGGCAAGTTACTGTATTTATTCACCTCAAGTAACTGCACGTGCATGACTTCAAATTACTGGGTTCTGCAAAATGTCAAGTCTTTTTCAGTTACCATTTTGAGTAGAAATGTCACAACTTGAGACCAAAGACCATTTCAATTTTAGAAAAACAGTGTACATGTAATCATTAAAAGCTGTTCACATCCAAGTGTTGTTCATAAATTAAAGAAAATGGCGGTGAACGGAGAGGGACAGAGGAGAAGTCCTCTCCCTAAAATGACACTTTTCATGCAACACAGGACATCAGGGAAGCCTTTCAGGAAGTGCGAGATCTTTTTTTTTTTTGTTGTCGTTGTGAATAAACCAGTGAACTTAAATTAGTACCATTTTAGAAGGCTCTGATGATATGGGCCTGGGTCATTTTTCTCACCGTGGGTCACTGCTCATAAAAGGCTGATGATTTGGCTAGATACCTGAGTAACTGTACTGAGGCGGCGGCGCACGGCTTGGCCGCGCACCAGGGAGGAGCTATGTTCATAGCTTAAACAGTAGTAATTGTGCATTATGAGACCAGCCATGAATGGTTGCTTGTAGAGGATATAAAGGGCAATGACAGTGTGTGTGTGAGAAAAATGAGGTTGACATTCGCCCAATGAAGGGCCAGGGGCCAGCTAGCTCTTAACAGCAGCTATCCAGTGTCCTTCCTTTACATCTTTCACATTGTTTTGGGCGAGAGACAGTTAGTGCCATCTGATCAGCTGCTGGTAATGGCACCGCACCATTCTGTGTTGAACAGGGAACATTCTGCCTCAATTGCACGTAGACCGTTTGAAAATAAAAGACACAGAAAGGCCACTAAATACATGGAAGTACAGTAATACGAGACATCCAGTGGGACACGGATGGTACCCCTAAAATGGAGGGAGAGCTAATCTCCTAAATCAAAAACATTTTTGCTCTTTGAGTAGCACAACAATGTAACATTGACAGTGAAAATGATGCACACGAATAGCAATAATGATAGTGATGATCACAATAGCAGGAGTAACAGTTTAAAGTCTGAGTGTAGCGTATGGACTGTGAAGAGTTTCCGGTATTCCATATGGGAGTGCTTTCAGGAGCCCGCCAGGTCCTGCTCAACTTATCCATACAAGTCATGAAGGACAGCACATGGTAGCAGCTGAGCACATGGAAAGCCAGGTGGCACTGTACCTCATTGAAATGCTTCCTTCTCCAAAAAAATGGGCTGTTGTCAAGTTTCTTTTTTTTTTCCCCCCTCTGCTGCTCATTTGCCTCAAGTTACAAACCAAACATGTTTCTTTTGTTCTCCTTTTCAATTTTCGGTCTCCGTGGAACTCTCACATTGCATACTTCTGTGTCCATTCCCGCGCTAGTTTGTTGTACCTGGAAAACAAAAGATTTTGAAAAGGTCTTTACTCAAAGTTTGGCCCTCAAAATGAACGAATTACCGAGACAGTGCGCAAAACTTGAGAAAAGTGGTAAATGCTTTTGTACACTCACTTTTCCCTGTCAGCCTTGTACGTGTGGGCGATCTCTGGTACAAGTGGGTCATCCGGGTTTGGATCACAAAGAAGGGAGCATATTGACAATAATACTGTGAAAAGAGTAATCAAGAAGCAATTAGAATTTTAATTACACATGGAGAGATTTTCTTTTTTTTTTGTATTGACTGTGGGTGAAGACCTCCATTTTCCTGACACATAAAAGCAACTGGATGCGCTTCACATACATTAACTCCGATAAGAGCATTTAGGTCTTTTCACAAGGTAAAAGATTCAACATTGCTGCCAAAATCCTCCCGCACATAGAGGCCAGCCTACTGTGTAGGTCAAACAAATGCAGTCTTATATAAAAGCCCTTTGAGTAAAGTTACCATCATACAGTGCTGCGTTAGAAGACTCAACTTTTAGTGAATTTAGTTTATAGAGGTGTTGGTTGAATTTGATGGTGTGATGATGAGTGGGGGCTGGAGTCAAGGCTGATAGCTACATACTTTGCGTCTGCAGTGGCTGGTTTAACTGGCCGGGCTCGCGCTGGCCGCAGCCATGATGCAAGAGCAGGCAAGAGAGGCTTGCTCGTGGTTTGGGATGAGGGCATCCTGAGCCAATCAAAGCTCTGTAACAGCCCTACAATTACTTAGAGCATTTGCATTTTTAGTCAAGAAACTTTGGCAAAGAGAGAGAAAAAACTAGCAGGGCATCACAGATAAATCAAAGATCCTTGCTTGTGAGCAACTGAGCCTTTAAAGATGTGCCTTTGATGATCCCATCAGTTGTAAACGGGCCAGTCGGCAACGTTTCCCCGTGGAATGCTCCAAACAGGAGTTTTATTTCAATCAACCACCTTTACAGTCTTGTTCTTTTCCAGAGTTTGGGGTCAAGCATCCGATAGATGCAGTTAGTTCAATACATATTTGGACAGTGAAACAATTTTCATCATTTTGTCTTTTACACCACAATTGATTGGATATGAAGCAGCAAAAGACGGCCAAAGAGCAGACAGCTTTATCGAAAGGATTAAACAAGAGAATTGCAATAACCACTGCAACCATTTTTATACATGGTTGCTCATTTTCTTCAGCTCAAAAGCATCAGACAAACTAAAATAAGAAATATGAGGAGTGTGTATGAAACTTGGACAAAAAAATCATGGAGGTCTGGAACTTGCGGACGTCACCAAATGCTTTGTTTCCTCTCTGGTTATACTTTGTCAGGCCTTCAGCTTTTGGTTGCTGAGGGTCTTTCAGCTTCAGTTTTGTTTTCAGACACTTAAAAGCATACACGACTGCGTTGAGATCTGGTGACTGACATAAACCCTGGAGAACGTCCCATTTATTTGCCTTGAGAATTTATTTGCCTTATCTTGGGTTTGCAGTGTGTTTTCGGCCATTTACCCATCTGCACTGTGAAGCACTGTTTCATCGGTTTTACAGAATTCAGCTGGATCTGAGCTGAATCTAAGAATAGAGACCTTCACACTTCAGAATTCACCCTGCTGCTACCATCAGTGGTCACATCATCAATCACAAGCAGTGACCCGGTTCTGCTGTGACGCTGACTCGACCATGTTTGACAGTAGATTTGGCATGCTTTAGATCATGTGCTCTTTCCCTCAATACTTTTCTCTTCACATCATTGTGGTGCAAGTTTACCTTGGTCCACCTTTATAGATGTTTTTCTGGCAAATTGTAACCTGCCCTTGTTGTAACGTGATTGTCGTTTCATTTGTGAATGTTTGCCACGATTGTAAACTTGGACAATGATAAATCTACATCCTCAAAAGTGACTTTACTGGGTGTTGTGAAGGGGACCGATGAGGCCAAAGGCCCCACCTGCCCATAGCACTGCCTGTCAGTCAATTGTCAAATTACCCTTGAGTGTCTGAGAATGAACAACTGTCTAAAACTGGTGCTAATTTCAAAACGGTTATTTTAATACTTGTATTCCAGTGAAGGTTGAATAAACTGAAGGTCTAAACTGTAATTACACCTTGAGTGCACTATCTAAAACCCATCTTGGTGGTGTACAGAGGCAAAATAAAAGGAATTGTGTCATTAACCAAATACTTGTGGAGGGAACGGTAGGTATCTAATGCGGATTTGTTATTTTCCCTCACCTTTTGATACTGTAAGAGCAGGTGACCATTGTGATCTCAGTATATCCAGACAAATACTTCCATTGCTGTTGATATTAGGGTGGTAGATTTTTGTTGTGAATGCAACCTATGACAAAGCAAAACAAGAATATCTTTTAGTTTCCAGCATAAAAAAAAATGAAAATTGGAAGTCATTATGTTACACCCATGATTTATCCTTACTTACTTTTGGTGGTTTGAAGGGATAATCTGTTGGGAAGTGGATGGTGAGGAAAAACACTCCGCTCTGATATGGGCTGTCACTCTATTTAAATAAACACAAAAATGTTAAATCTGGCAAAAACAACTGTTTTAGATTAATCTTCAAATTTGAAAAAGAGTTTCACTTACTGGGCCCATTATTGTTGCCTGCCAATGAAACACTGTAGAAGGAAGATAAATAGATAAACAACAATGGAAAAATTGCATGTCTACATTTTCCCTCAAAATGAATGAGATTTAAAACAGACATTCTTTATTGGGTTATAAATCTTGATACACAAATGAACTTAAGCCATAAATATTATACAGCAATGTTCTTCTTACAATCATCTCCAACTGGTCCAGCAGAGCACTGAGCAGGTGGGTCCCTCTGCAGGTCTGACAGCTCCTTAAGCAATACAGTCACAAAAGGAAATGGCCTTCAATATAATGGTCAGATGCAGTATTGACAAAATGGTGCTCTTTGCAATGAAATCAAGATACACTTAAATTTGGTTGGAAAATACAACGACAGCATCGGTTTTACATAAAAAATAAATAACATCTGGTGCAAATGCATACAGAGGAAAATGTGCTAGATCCTCATCAATGCAATGTATGCCATGAAGACGATTAATTATTTGAGAGGTATGAGTAGCTTTGTGACAGGAAACAGCCTCTTTCACATAATGTTTGGCTTTACGTACAATGAGCTAGCTTATCTTTGATCAGATTCTAAACACAATTTGAGCCAGGATATACAGTAGTTGCTGTCCTTTCACTGGCAGCCATGTCTGACCTGCTGTCATGATCCGAGGCTGCTGACATTTTAATTATAGCTTTGGAAAATCTGATAACAAAATACTTTACATCAATTCAATCTAGCCAACAGATGCTACTTCCGAACACATAAAACTAATCAAACATGCTCTACAGAAATAAGGAATAAACTAAGAGGTGAAATTATGTTCATTACATCGACAATAACTGTAAGTTAGCGATGGTCTTTTCTATAGTCTTCATGAGAATGTCGATAGGCACATATAGCAAAAAAAAAAACACCACAACAGATGCTTAAATAGAAATTAAGCCTGTTATTCAACGTCTATTCAAAGGAAGCCTATCTATTCCGTTATATAAATACACACCTTGGCCTGCTCCAGTGCCCCATTTGCCACTCCATATATGGCAACAGTGACACTAGGGTTCAATTTTGGCAACCAGCAAGCAGCTGTCATTCAACAACTATACACATCACCATCGGCCATATTCTACTAACCATGATAATTAAAAAAAAGCCCTAAAAACTAACAGGCAAAAGACATTTAAGACAAATCCTTTACATGTCAACCCAAGACACCAAAGAACCAACAACCCAATCTAACGCTAGCAAAGTGCCAACGACTGGGAAAATTGGAGAGAAAAAAAACAGTTTTGCTACCACAAAGAAACGGCGATTTAAGTGAAACAAAGTGAATACTAACAACAACTGGCTACCGTGGCACTGTGTAAGTGGGTTACATAGTGACAGCGGACGTTACTGTAGCAATGCACCAATAGGGCCACCAGTGGTTAGCTCGTCTTTTGTTTGAGAATTATTCTGAAAAGCTGCGCAAAATTAAAGCACAGCCAATTCGCGCCACGGTAAAGGCAACGCGGCCATTTTACGTTCGCGCATTCCGGGAAAGTGTGTCAAATGTTAGTTATGTTTGGCACATGAAAGAGAAATATACACCCACCTTCTGAATTCTTTTCAACGCCATTGCATCAATGGCTATGCTACGTAGCCTATCAGCTAGCCGTTAGCTCTGCACACATACAAATAGGGTTATGTGACCGCGTTCTTCCAAGTAACACTTGCGAAAAAAAATCAGGAATTCACTTCGGACATAAAACAAACTTGAGGGTTTTGTAGTACAAATAACGCGTCAAAACATTTGAAAAAAAATATTGGGCTTTCTTTAGCTTGAAACAGAATAGCCGACTCTCCTCTCATTTACTCCTCTTGATGCCGAGAAGACAGATCGGGTAACATCGCGAGACTTGACGCGCAAGTCTCGTTATTGCCACCTACTGCCACTGGTTTATAGTTCACGATACGGAGCAGCTGTGGAAATAAGTGCCCCTCTCCTGCTGCATGCACATATATATAAAATTATTAAACACCAAAATACACTTGCGATGTGTTTAATTTAATGTCAAGTTTTTTTTGTTTTTTTCCCCCCTTGTTTTTGAATAAATTTGCAATTTATAATAATGTCAACTAACAGACAGGACGATTTAATGAATAGATAATACAGAACGGAGAGGAATGGGTCCCCTGAATTGATGGCACCGCGTGGGCTTTAGCGAGTTCAACTCGAAATTCAAGTCAGCGGCACACTGCGAACATATGACAGTGCAAATCTAAGTCGGTACTTATCTAACATCCGCGCGTCTAACCCTCAATATGTCGCCAGGGCGGTTAGGGGGGGCCGGGGATAACGTCCGAAGACTTGGTGTTTTGTCCCGCAAGGTGGCAGCATTAGCTCGGGGGTGACCGTGACGGGGAGCCGCTCGCCGGCCGCGCGCTCGCGGGTGTCGCCGCGCGGGTGGATGTTACTCTAACTTCTGCGGTCGCGTCGCGTCGCTGCGCTGCGCTGAAGACTCTCCAGATGTGGCTCGGCCGGCTGTCCTCCTGAGAGACATCCGGGGAGGGGGAGGCAGGGTGGCGTCTCTGTACGAGGGGGGGCCCTCACGCCGTGGCGCATCAATCAAATGTGGAGCAAAGGGGCTGAATATCGGCTGTGTGATGTCAATAAGGCGCGCTTGTTCGCGCGGAGGCTTTGATGTGCCTTTGATGTCGACTCCGCGCGGCGTCGCTGGGTTATTGTCAGGGGCCGAGCGCGCGGCCGCGGAGCGCGCGCGGTCGCGCGGCGGGGCCTCCGTGCGCGTGGCCTCCCGAGTGGCGCGCGCGGACCCGTGGCTGGCCTGCGAACCGCCAGATCCGGGAATAAAAGTGCCCGTCTTTTCCTTAATCCATAATCCAAATCCCTTTTCTCACGAAACAACAGCTTGAAAAAAAAAAAAAGATGTCAAATAATGCCAACGGAATAAAGAGCAAACCCAATTTGCTAGAGAACATAACTTTTATTGTATATATGTTCAGAAGCAGCGCAGTCCGTAATCCCTGCCTTTCCAGTGTCTTATCATTCACAGGGCATCGTTTGGCAAATATTTCCTCACATATTTTTTTTTCACACTCACGGACCTCTGAAGATATTGCACGGCGCAGTCACCCAATGACTGGCAGATCCTTTATGATAATTTACACCCCCCACTTCATCCCCCCTTTTTATTCTCCACATACATTTGATTACCTCCGAAAATAATGAAAGAACGGAACTTACAACAGTGATACATTCACATTTTTTCCTCAACAAAAATCTGAATATTGCCATAATTTTTCTGCAAGAAGAATTTACAATAGAAAACAAAGTTCTGAGCACAAAAGAACAGATTTCTTACATACATGCAAGTTTGTGCACACACGCACGCACACACACACACACCCACACACACCCAGACAGACAGGGTAGCAGGTGAATGGGGGGAGCTTTAAGTCAGGGACACACACAGATGCACAACAGAGATACGATAGATAGACTTAATCACTGAGACAGAGCAGGAGACAAGTGACTCAATCGAGGAGCTTATAGGCCTACATATGCAACCCCAGACATCCACCAGTATCAGCAGTGTTATATACATGATCGACACTCATAAACGCACACGCAGGCCCACTCGTGTATATGCACACACACACACACACACACACACACACTCACATTCTTCTCATGCACACGCGCGCACACGCCCGTAAATACAGCACGCAAAAGCAATGACCAAAACACATCAACCAAAACAGGTGACATAAACGTTTCTCCTCTGCGTAACACAGCCAGTAGATCTGCAACTCATAGCTGAAACGTAGAAAATCAGCTGCTCTGCTAGCCTTGCGACTGACAGTAGTCATAGATTCGGATTGACACCGGCAAAAGTCACTACTTCTTATGTCAGTGCTTTTGTTTAAGTGTGTATGCCGTACGTTTATTTCGAATATGTCTAAATTATATGGCCAGAAATATTTGTTGCACAATAGCAGCGCGCTATTCTATATTTTCAACAGATCTGACCAGATCTGAGCAATAGATGCGTGGGAAACTATACACGTGTACCTTTTAGGAAGCCTATGGGTCCGTTATTATAATTATTATTATTAATATGATTATCATCATCATTATTATTATTATTATTAATTGCCTTGAGTGAGCCAACTACAGAGAAAACCTGCACATCACCGGCTGCAAACAACAGAAGTTACAATCCAAGGGTGTAAATAAAACAAGACTAAAAGCCACTCACATGGAATGTCAGTTATTGTATCCATGAACATGTTAAAATTTACATTTATAAATAGCAATATCCTGCTATTCCCCTTATTGTCTTAATCATATATTAGCACAGTTACTGTCAGCAGTATTGTATTGTGTTTTTGACGATGGATTACAGTTACATCTAGCAGAAGTTCGGTCCGGTTTTCATGTGAGTGATCAGGGCAGAAATTGAATTAAGACAAAAACCTTGTACACTCTCGTATGTGTGTCACAACGTCAGATTTGACAGTTATCAAAATCATAACACCCCGATTTTTCAAGGTAGAGTCAAAAAGTTTAAAAAGCAGAAGTTTCCCTAGGAGACATTTTTCATCCTGGATGGCACAATTAGTCCTCGTAAAGAGGCAGTTGTTATTTACATTATTACTTTGCACTCATGCTAGATATGATTCATTGTTACCTTGACAACAATATTGGTGATAATCTCTGGAAAGGAAGAGGCATACTGTATGCATTTCACAAAAATAAGTTTTTATCAAAATAAGAATGTCTAGCAAAATAGATGAGGTTTAGACCAAATGGAAAAGAAAAATTGACATCCTAGTAAAATACTGTATTGGCCACTTAATTCACATATGTACACGGAAATATCATCATCATCACCGTCGTCATCGTCCGACTGCTTCAGGTTCTGTTGTTTCTTCATAACCTCTGGACACCACATGACCATGAGCAGACTGCTCCAGTTACTAGAGGCACATTTAAAAAAGGCCATTCAGTATTTTTTTTTTTTTTTTTTTTAAAAGGAAGCAGCATGACATGTCATTTATCAAAGTCACTGCCACAAGCGACCAAACACAAAGCTAAATCAGAGGAAGTGCTTTAAGTTTTTTTTTTTTTGTTTTTTTCCCAGAGATATCACTAAATGTTCACACACTAGACCTTAGCTATGTTGCATAGTTGCAACAAGA
>CAAKHG010017038.1:19502-37220 GCA_901007715.1 Dactylopterus volitans | reverse complement strand
ATCTCCCCCCCCCCCCCCCCACCACCTCCCCACTCTCCCTCCCTCCCTCGCTGTCCTTCCCCTCTCTCAATATTATTCATCGGCCGTCCTTCTCCCATCAGTATTCATGGCGGCGCGGCCCGTCGATCCCAATGAAACGCTGTTGCATGCGGTAGCGCCGCCGCGCCGCAGCCGTCACTAATTTTGAATTATCGCGAAAGATCACCGAAGGCCCCCCCCCACCTCCTACGTGTGTGTGTGCGTGTGTGTGTTTTCCAGGACTGAGACGGAGTGACAGATATTAAACGCAGCCCCACTTCAGTGTTATTGCATAAGGCCGCAATTTAGCCTTCACAGATGATCCACGATATATGGTGTGTTTGAGCTCATGTGTGTAAGCGTGTGTGTGCGTGTGTGTGTGTGAGTGAGTGTGTGTGTGTCGGCTCATCGGATGGCCCCCGAAAATATACAGAAGGATCTGGGCGCACACGCACACACACACACACACACACACATCACGTCATTAGTCATTTTTCCGCAAAAGCGCCAAAAGTTAAAATTAACGAGCTCTTGTTGTTTATTTCAGAGTCTTTTTTTTTTTTTTTTTTTTTTTTGGACAGAACTGTAAGAAATGTCTGGTTGACTGGAATACCAAAGCCAAACGCACCAAACCAAACATGCTAAAATGCCCGATGAATACAAAATTTTGTATCGGGGTAAATACTCTTTCCTGATTGGCCGGCAACCTGCGCGTTGGATCTGTGTGACACGCTCGCGCTGCGGCTCCGGTCTGAAGGCCGCACGGCCGTCCGAGGCCGAGCTGTAACCGTGGCGACGTTAGTAAACAAATAAACAAAAACTGGCTAAACGACGGAAGTAAACGGCGCCAGAGTTCGACGTTTCTTTCTTTCTTTTTGTTTCATCTGCAGGAATCAACGACTTTATCAAATCAAACGCGGCCAAAGAAAGAAACCAAATTGGAAAACCGGCACATGGAAGCTGCGGGAGGAAAAGCTCCGGCAATAAAGCGCAAAACCTTTGTTTACCTTTGTTTGGTCGTCTCCGGGCTCTGTCGCCTCTCGGTTCTGACGGCGTCTCTCGGTTCTTAAAGGGACAGCGCACCCAGAAATGCCCAGAAATCATCCTGGGCGAGGTGGGGCTAAACAGGGTTGCAGCCAGTTTCGGTGCGACTGAAGTAAACGGCGACCACTTCTTGAAGCGTAATAAAACAACGGACGACAGACTGAAAATCCCCCATAATGCCGCAGTGCTGCCGTCCAAGTGTCTGCAAAGCGCCGTTAGCGCCGCCCATCCTGCTAGCCCGGAGCGACGCTGACGCTCGCACGCGCTCGGGCCAGCGGTGTTTAGAAAACACGGACGCACAGGTGGCGATTTTTTTTTTCCCTGCGTTTGAAGAGGTGAGGTGGTCTCCATTTACGTCGTTTACCCCCCCGAAACGGGGACTCACGCACTTCCCCCCCCCCGACACGATGAGTGGAGCTTTCATTTTTCGGGTGGAACCGGCCCCTTGACGGCAACGTCTAAAAAACAGTTTTAGCACTTTTACCGTTCTCAGGACTCGACTGTGCACCTTAACCTCCCCTCACCCCCACCCTCTTTTTTGCACTATTTGTACTTTTTTTTCTATTTTCTATTTCTTGTGCGGTTTTACACTGTGTTTTTGCACTGAAACTGTAGCTGCTTTTAATCTCATTGTACCTGTGTATAGTGACAATAAAAGGCATTCATTCATTCATTCATTTCAGACGGCACTAGTTTCATGTGAATTTTTGCATCACCTTCTTTTGCTTTTTAATTTCATGTTGTAAATCTTGCGTTTTATGGCATTTCATTTCCTTGTTAAGCACATTGAGTTGCCATTAAACTTGCCTTGCCCATTTGCTGTGCAGGTCACCCTCGGGAGTAAAGCTGCCCAGGCCAACTTGTGTATTGGAGATATAATCCTGGCTATTGATGGAGAGGCAACGGAGAACATGACTCACTTGGAAGCACAGAACAAGATCAAGGGGTGCATAGAGGAGATGGTGCTCTCCATAGACAGGTAGGAGGCAGCGACATGTGCCAGTCTGATCTGCATAGCCGCGAGCCTGGAAATCATTGACTAATGCAGGACGGCTCATCCACAATCCAGGTGTTCAAGGAGTGACGTCAAGTTTATTCACGCTCTTTTTAATGGGCGTCTCTGAATTTTGCTGCACTGCACCTTTTCAGTTTGAGAAGTGTATGATCGCAAAGTTATGTTGCAACTCCGCGTCACGTTGTTGCACAACACCATAACTGCTCGTGGGAACGTAAATGGATTTAACATGCAGGCTGGAGCACATATGTGTTCAGATTAAGAGAAAATGTATTGAATGTGAGGCGGGGTGATCTGTTAAGGAAAGTGAGCCAAAGAAACATACCTGCAAGGGAAAAACACAAGGAAATTGTCATGCTTGAGTGCAGCCACACAGGGAAACATCCAGGAACGGAAAAGATATCCAAGCAGGTACTGTGTAATTAAAGACGGGACGTGGTTAGCCTTAACCCTCTTCTGTTTTACAGGTCAGAAAATAAAATGTGGTCGCCGCTTTCAGCTGAGGAAGGAAAGACGCATCCATACAAGATGAATCTTGCATCAGAGCCACGGGTGCGTGTCCGCTGACTCATCTTAAAAGCTGCATGCAAAATTGAGTGCCATTTAGAGATCAGTCAGAGGAACTCATGTACAGGTAGCCGCACAGTTTCTGGAGGGTTGTGTGCTTCTCACCACACCCGCAGAGGCTTTTTTTTTTTTTTTTCTTTTCAATACAGCCAACAATGAAGTCATTGTTTACTTCTCAACAGGAGGTTTCCTAGGAGACGGTAGTTTATCATCCAAGCTGTGACGCAAGCCTCAGTTCCTGCTGTTGAGTGGAAAGTTGAGGCCAAAGTGTGAATTCATGTAGGAAGCTGCGTGCGTGCGTGCGTGCGTGCGTGCGTGCGTGCGTGCGTGCGTGCGTGCGTGCGTGCGTGTGTGTGTGTGTGTGTCTGTCACAGATATAGAGCATTTTTGTCACACACTAACCCGTGTGTGGAATGCTTATCTGAAGTTTGCCACCTTAATGCCTCTTCACTTTTGATTCGTTCCGATTGCTACACGGGTCTTTTTACACAATTGTAACATTGTTTCAGGTTGGTGTTTTTTGTAGTTCACCTGCTTTGAGATAATCTGAGCTACACAGTGTGAGATGCCCGATGCTTGAAGCATGAGCTATATTTGGAGGCATTTCCTCGTTCCCTCTCTGAAGCATGAGCTAGATTATGAGGTATTTAAAGAGCCCACTGTGATGGCATGCCAGCGTCATGACGTTAATGTCTTTAAAGTCTGTTAACTGTTAAGCTCTAAATAAGGCAAAATATGCAGCCATACATTGTGCTGCTAACTCGTGTGACAAAGGCATCAAACTGGAAGCAGCTAAAGAACTGTATTTGATGTTTTCAGTTGAACAAAGTCCGAAAGTTGAAAAATGTAATTCCTAAAACACAAGTGGTTGGGTGCTTTTCAGTATTGAGCAATATTCGTAACCCAATGGTACTTGTTGCGCGTTGGTACACGTGCAAGCGCAGTAAAAATTGTCATGTGCATTATTCTGAAGACATCAAAACTTGTGACCACAATTGTGTCTCGTTTGCCTTTTGAGTTTTGCATGTTTGAAGCATTCACTAAGCATATGAATTTCACAAACCTTGCATATCTGCCCTCACCACAATTGGCTTGAATCCACACAGATGCCTGTAAATTAGCATCGTTTTGCATGTTTGTCAGGAGATGAAACACATCGGCTCTGCCCACAACAGGAGTGCGATGCCATTCACCGGGTTTGGCCCCAAGGTTGTAACCAACCAGTACAACAACCCCGCTGGTCTCTACTCATCAGAGAACATCAAGGACTTCAACTCCGCTGTGGACGAAGTGAAAGCTTTGGCTACAGCTAACGAAGCCGACAACAAGTAAGAAGAGGCTGAAATGACACCACTTTGTTCAAATAGATGAAGATTAAATCAAGACACAATGCATCACTTTACATTTACTGTATATCGCCAAAACAGGCAACAGATGTTTGTCCTGGTCTTTGAAACATTGAAGGTTTTGAATGCATCAGTGTAGAGTGCAGGATGTCTGTCTTCGTTCGTTTTCCTCAAAATAACTTGTAACAGGCAGCGTTTTTGAGAGAAGAAGCTTTAAAAACAAACAACACTCTACCACTGAACAAACAGACACCGTGAGCCACTATCTGATGAGCAGAGCATTTAGCAGCTATGAGATATTCTTTCACATTTCAAATTAAAAGTGAAAGCCAATTGTAGACTGCTCTGAAAAGATTCCAATGCCTCCTGTCTCGGGACGTCTCGTCTGCGTCAGACCCGTATGGTTCCTCCTGTAGGTGGTGGAGGGCGGACCCGTGTGTCTGCTTTGACTGGACCCCATGGGCAAAGGCCTGCCCACCAGGCACTCGCCGACAGGCCTCTTCCCCAGGCCTGGCTCCACAGTGGGGGCCCGGTAACCCTGCGGGCAGGGTACAATGGTCTTTTAAAGTTTTTCTTCCATATGCATATTTACGGGCCATTCTTTGTCTGACCTTTCACCCAAGACCAATTTGCCATGGGAGACCCCAGCATGAGCTGCTCCCCCCAACTACAGCTCCTGGGATCATTAGGGCACTCTAACCTTTCCACCACGATAAGGTGATGGTCAAAGGAGGGGCGCCTCCAAAGCCTTTTGCTATAATTTAAAAATCATTAGATCAACATCCAGCTTGAATCAACCCAACTCACACCTACAGACTCGTGTGTCATGCTTGATGACCAGCTAACCATCATGGATCAGACCCTGCCTGTCTGGTCATGCAGCACAACTGCTGGTACAGACTCTTGTGATATCGCACATCGAGTGCTGCAACTCTTTACTGGCAGGCCTCCCGGTATGCACACGCAAACCTCGGCTGTTGATCCAGAGCACCGACACGTGTCTGGTTTTCAACCAACCCGAAAACAAAAGATCGCTCAACTGGCTTTCAGTTGCCGCCCGTGTCAAATTCAAAACCCTGACACTCGCCTACAAAACTGCAACCAAAAAGTCTCCTCCTTACCTGAACTGCTTCAATCCGGTCTACACTCCCTTCCACCCGCGATGCTCAGCGACCAATAGGAGACAAATGCATCTTCCACAACAAGGCCTGAGGTCACTATTTAGACTCTCTGGCTCCCTGCTGGTGAAACGAGTTACCAAACTGTCTGATCTGCTTAATCCCTCGCAGTCTTTAAGAAGCCAATGAACACCTAACTCTTTTCCAAAAACCTCTAATTAAAAAAAAAAAAAACTACTACCCTCTACACCCTGTCATTCTCTCCTGTACTACCTTAGGCAAATACATCCTCTTCAGACTTGAACCTTGCCCCAGGAAACTTAATCACGTTGTTTTCTCCTGACTAGTCCTGTTGCTGTGCATTGTATTGTTGAGCTGTCAGTACGTCGCTTACGATAAAAGCATCTGCTAAATGAATTGTAAGTGAATTTTAGAATTCGCAAGGTATTTATGATGGCCAAAGAAGAGGTGTCCACTGTACGGTATTCTGAATATTGTTTACGTTATGCAGCTTTTAAGATGCCTGTGTGTGTGTATATATGCAGGATGTTTATACACCAATCAAGCATATCGTTGTGACTGCTGCATGTTTACCATACAAAATAATGCAACCGCCCAGCAATAAACCCTCCCTTCAGTTGTATTTAGAATTTTTTGCTGAATCTGTTTGAGAGAGGTGTTGACATATTTTAATATTTGTTAACGGGACTGTCATTTGTAATGCCGTTTAGCTGTACTGTTTCATAATGAGACCTGCCCCAAATATTATGGGCATCCCAGTCATACAGTATGCATTCAGGGGCCAGACGTTTAGGAAGAATTTATTGCAGGGCTGCTGCATTGCATTCTGTAATAAACAAGCAGTGGTCATAATGTTACGCTATGCTTTATTTAGCCTCCTGTGATTACTATTAACCTATGGATCTGTTCACACACTTGCTTCACAGGGCTCCATCGGATCAATCCAAGTCCAGCAAGCGATCACATGTGGCGGAAGACTCAGAGGTTTACAAAATGCTGCAGGAGAACCAGGAGTCCGATGAGCCCCCCCGACAGTCGGCTTCATTCAAGGTGCTTCAGGAGATTCTTGAGACGGGTGAGGATCATTGCTCGGTGCTTCCACAGATGCTTCTGGTGCTTTATTAGTGACACTTTACGGATTTACTAACTCTCAGTGTTTCTGGTTTTGTTTCCCGACTGTAGTGGGGGAAAAAATTATGAACTCCCCATGAAAACGTGTGTGTGTGTGTTGTTTGTGTGTTTACAGGTGACTCTGATAAACCATCGGGGTTCAGGAGTGTCAAAGCGCCAACTACAAAGATCGGATCATCAGTAGGAAACGCAGAGAAGCTGCCCATCTGTGACAAATGTGGATCAGGGATTGTGTAAGCGTTTTTATCTTCCTTCAGGATGGTTTTTTTGTTACACTTTCTGTCTTCCATGCAAATGTTTCACAGTCACATCAGCCTTGACCTGAATCCAAACATATTATCAGCCCTGGTCTGTGTTCATGTGCCCCCCTCAGGTAAAAATCCTTGTGTGAAATTGTTGACTCACATCCCAGTGCTTTTGGCCTGTTGTTGTAGTCTGTCACCACCTTGTGGCTGACAGAAGTTATTGGCAATAAGAACCTTCCGTGTGTTCAGCGTTGAACTTAGCTTTGATCAGGATTTATTTATTTATTTAAAACATTGAAAATGTATGCAGTGTGTACAAAGTATTCAGCATTTTTATGTGTCTAAGTTGTCTTGTGAAGTACGAGAAATGAGTCATTTAAGACTGTGGCATCTTCAAACAGAAGTTTTATATTTTAAACTGCTGTCTGAATAGAATGTTTGCACTGCAATGTGGAGCCAAACGTATGTGGAAACCCTGTAGTTCCATGAAGGAAGATCTTAACTGTCTTACTGTGACTTTGAAGACATAAGCGTTGCTTTCGACTTTGTGGCACCAGTTTTGGGAAGACACTTTCTCTCTCCAGCATGGCATGTCTCAGTTCTCAGGCTTTCAGCCTTGACCTCACTAAGCTAGCACTTTTGCAATGACCTCAAACACCTACTGATGAGGGGTCGAGGCTGTCAAAGCAGCAGATTAACATTTACAGTTTGAGAACGAGACGTTTAGCGGTTAAATGGGTGTAATGTTCAGCCGTCCACATACTTTTGGCCATGTAGTGTAGCGCTTAAACAACTGACTCATTCCTGTCGGATTAGACTTCATCAAGTTTAATATGACGTTGATATCTCCTCTTCAGGGGGATTTTGGTGAAGCTGCGGGACAAGTTCCGTCACCCGGAGTGCTACACCTGCTCAGACTGCAACATCAACCTCAAACAGAAGGGACATTTCTTTGTGGAGGACCAGATTTATTGTGAGAAGCATGCACGCGAGCGAGCGTCTCCCCCCGAGGGCTACGATGTGGTCACAGTCTTCCCCAAGTAGAGCTCCCACTCGCAAAGCCTCGGACTGCACGCCATTATAGGACGCAACCCAAGACATTACAACGTTTAGCTCAAGCTACTGCGTAGAGTCTTCTTTAGTACAGCGCTTCAGGACGGTAAAAATCACGTTGAAAATGTTAATTTGCACATTAACTTGGGCATCCGCAAAAGGAAAACCTGTGAATATGCTTATATGATGTTATTTTTTCCTCTTCCCTAAAAACCAATTTGACTGTTTTGATAATCAATGTCTTTGTACATGTTCATCATGTTATTGTTTTTTTTTTAATCATGGAAACAAGGGAAAACCACACTGCTCTTCAACCAAGGAACTACTTTTATTAAAATAATACAGAAAAATATCTCAAAAATACATTTGAATATTGTTACCAAATAAATATTTAGGCTGGAACCAGTTACCTGTGTCTTCCTTAATTACTGATTGTGCTTCAAGGACTCCTCTGGAATCGTCTATGATCTGAAGAATTATTTAAATATGTAAGTGCCTGCGGTCATCTGTGGCTTCATTTAGAAAAAAATCCGCATTTAATGATCATCTACGCAGATTAAGTTGTCTAACTTGTGTCACTTAGTGCAATATGTCTAAAAGTTCTGAAAACAAATAGAGAACCACTTTTCACTATTTTTTTTTATCAGTTGGTTGATGCTTATAAGTTAATGCTGCATTAGATTTCGACGGTCGTTTTCCCTTCAGAATGACTTGAAATAAAGAGTAACGGGGATGACGCGGGCTTCTTCTCTTGAGAAAATCTTGTAGTTGGTTTCATGGGCCAATGTAACCGAGTTTCTGGGATCAAACTCTGCTGAGGCTCCGTTACAACCCGTTGGACCGCCCAGGTGAGTCCCGGGCGGGTGGTCGTGCGCGTGTCCGTGATGTTCGGCCATGCGCAGAGTCTCGGTCAGCGCCCAGATGTAGTTGTGAGCAAATCGCAGAGTCTCGATCTTGGTCAGCTTCGCGTCTTCGGGCAGCGCCGGCAAGATGCTTCTGAGGGCGTTGAGAGCGGAGTTGAGGTTGTGCATCCGGTGTCGCTCCCTGTCGTTGGCCTTGACGCGGCGCCTGCCGCGCAGCACCGAGCGCTCACACCTGGGTTTGTGCGGCAGGTACCGGCGCGGGGCGACTGTCGCTGCCTTCCTCTGCAAGTGTTCACTGCGGTCGTCTGCGGTCTCGGGAGCTTCACCGGGAAGATTTCCGACTTTTGGAGAAGACGCGCCGACCGTCCCGGCGTGAATTGGCGCGCGCAGCTCAGCGGAGGCGCCGCACACTTTGGGGGACATCCTGTCCAATTAAAAGACGGTTGTTAATCAGGTGAATGACGCATGACCAGAGACATAAAAAATGTATAAGAATTTGGAGTAACATAGTACCAAGAACGGGTATCTTGATAAGAAATTAAATTAAAAATGTAATCATTTTCGTTATTTAATCAGAAATCTTTTATTGTTCCACTCAATAGTGACCAAACACGCTTAGAAACATGCTTCGAAGTCTGCCACCGCTTTTCAGCACCTGGGACCATTTAACTGATGAAAATGTGGAAGACTTAGCTGCATGTGCATCCTGCGAATTTATGAAAAAAAATAATAGCTGATACACTTATCAGTCACAATTGCATTTGAACTCACTTGTGGCAGGTGCCGTGTGGACGAGGAGGAGACGGCTCGTTCTTGTTCTTCCCTCTCGCAGCCGAAGGCAGCAAACAGCGGATGTGTGCAGCTGACAGTGAGGGATGGATGCGCATCTCTGGCATTTTATATGGCCTTTATCTTATCTTTTTACATGGCGGACGCCTGAATCAACAGCGCCTGCCAAGTGACCAATCAGCTTCCAGCCAGCGCGTCCCTCACCCTCTCTCTCCCTCATTAGTCCCTCTGCTGCATCCCTTTGTGTTTTCTTTGTAGTACTCCATCAAATACTCTTGTGGTGCAGTACTAACCCCCAAATACTACAACAACACAATTTCGGCCTGAGTGATACGAAACTGGATTTCAATCAAACCTCCAAATCCAGCAGGGTCATCAGTGATCATACAGGACCACTGCTGGTTTGAGCCGCACGGTTGCTGTTTGCAAGTGCCACAAGCAACGTGGCATGAATAAAGGGCAACATCTCGTGGGTGATGCGGTCAGACGCGCTGTTAAATCACTGCCCATCGCTTTTCTGTATGTTCACTGAAGTGCGAGTTCAGCGCAGGGAAACGCGCAAGTTCTTTTTACGCACAGAAATCCCTCATCCATCCCTGAGCACTGAAAAAAAATATATAGCACACATGCGCGTAAGATGCTGAATGCTCAGCTCAGTTGGACGCTTTAAAGGATGCTTCGTATTGCTTCAGTACTATCGTAATTTCTTTATGCTATAAAATCGTATTTTTATGCATAAAATCTATAAAATGTGACAATATACTTGGTTTGTTACTTTATTTTTTCATCAGAATTAAAATATTTCGCGCACGAGAGGTGGGTTTATTTTTTTTTCACATATGATTATCACTTTACGCATAAAGGCATTTGTATGGCACATTTTACGCACTCAAAATGCCGTGCAGACTAAAAAAGTCGCCATGGTAGATCTGTAAACTGGCTTCTAAAATCCACTCCAACTCGTCTGTGATATTTAAAACTGATGTAAACATCAGCATCGACAATATTATTTCAAGTAAAGTTGTCGATTGTTAAGAAAGCAATTGCGTATTTTTGATGCGCACGTCACATGAGCTTGTTGGCGTCAAAGAGCCTTGAGCCGTTGCACACTGGTCCTTATTTGGCGACTGACAAACGTCACTTTGAAATATAAGTTATTTCTTTGTCAGCTCAGTAACTGTAATACACAACAAATAGATTTTTATTTGTGGAGCCACACATGTTTGGACAAAGATCTTCTCGCTGCGTTGGAGCGCAAGGCTCTTGCTGTTAGACAAAGGCAATTACGCATGGTGCCATCTAATGAAAAGGATTTGAGAAGGTGAAACCTGCTGTACGGACTGATAGAACAAAGCCTCTTGTTGCGTCTCACAACAATTAAAGTTCGATTTCTTCCTTCATGTGAGTTTTAATCAGTGCGCTATGACATCTCCAAACACGCGCCCAGGATCGCCAAAACCCGATGGCGCATTCCAGCTTCATAATGTAGTTTTACATTTAAAAGGTTAAATACCATTAAAATCTACCAACGACGTAGAGGCGCGTTTCAGGTCTGGTGCGGGGGAGAGGGTAAGTGTGGCAGAGCTCAAACATGATTTACAATTGCCAACAAAGGATCACAAAAACACTCCTTAACTTTCTGTCTAAATATGTGTTTTGGGAGCAATCTGATAACCATATGCTTTCAATAAACTGGACAAATACACGGGTGAGATAGTAGATGGTGCCTCGCCGTTATAAAAGGCACGAAAAACCAAAGGTAAACTGAATATCACCACTTTACAAATAATCATCGATGCCAAATCCATATTCGGATATCGTGGACAGGTGTGGGTTTGAAGTTGTGAGTCCCTCTCCTTGATTTTTTATCAGTGTGCTGTAGTGTCCTGCTTGTTATGCAAAGTGTAGGCAAACACACGCGGCCAGTTGCTGTGGAAATAGCAGATATCGGAGCAGACTTGGTACGAAAAGTGATTTAACAATATTTAACAATAAACTAAGCAAGCTCCAGAGCAGGTGATACCTGCCCGATGCTCCTGATTAATACTTCCTCTACTACTCCACTTTACAGTCTCTTTTGCTTATTTATTAAACGAAATCTATTTATTATTATTTTAGCAAACAGGGGTACCAGGTGGGGCTTTATTTTCGCCCTCAGCTTTTTGTTTGAAGGACGTTTTGAGGGGGGCAATCAAAGTCCAACAACTCGCTGACCAGATTGTTGTCATCCCAAACTCGCAGCGAACCCATTGAATGCGCCCCCCTCCTCTTGTTCCTTCTGGCAAAGAGCCGCCGGGAGAGAAGAAAAAAAGGAAAAAAGAAACTTCTTCAAGAAAGGGAAAAACATCTTAAAACATTTAATTGCAACCCGGATGCCATATGTACACCTCTTGTGAAACCTCTTAACAATGTGACTGTCTTTCAGTAAGTATGGAGTGCGCCTTTGGAGACGTGTGCGCTTTTGGAGAGGTGCGCGCGTCGTGACCAGAATGACCCTGGAGACACTTTACACAAGAAGTAATTCACTTTTAATGCGCTTTGGAGTCTCCTTTCACGGGCAATGCTTTGTACCTCTCACCTCAGCCATTGAAGACAGTGTACACCAATTACAGCGGAATAGCTGTCCTTTGGAGACAGTTTGTCTTTTTGTTAAGATTGGAGATTTAAAGCACAAATGCGGATGCAAGTCGCCCAGTTTCACCCCCTAAAGCACGCCACAATTATTTTTCCTTTCTTCTGACTGCGTGTTAACGATCCAACTTTACGTTCATCAATGGCTTTTGGTGGACAAAAACACCAAAATGCGTGTTTCAGAAGAAATGCTTGGTCGTCCATTTTATGGCCTATTTCATTTTATGGTGGGCCTCATTGCCACTGAATCTTCCAGCATCAGCGCACGCAGCAACGTTACTGACGTGTTTATGTCATTTTTTTTACTATTAATGCGCATCTATATGCTGCTGTTTTTCTCACAGCTCTGCAGAAAGGCGAGTTAAAACAGTTGTTCAAGAGAGGCAGCTCAGTCTCACCCTGCGTCTTTTAACTGTGCGAATAATTAGATTGAGTTTATAATACTCGGCAAAACATTAGAACAGTATTTATCGAATGAAGTATTTTATTGTGGGGACTTTAAGAAACTTGGACACGTGGTGTTCTATAGTCTTATGATATCAATTTTAAGCGTGTGATCTTTGTCAGACCAGCTTCAACATCAGTGTGGTCAGTGTAAGTCGAAACTTTTTCATTTAACAAACACAAGAAATCTCAGCGGAATTATGCCTGCATGTTTCGAATGTGAGGGCTGTCTGTGCTGACTGCAGTACCCGCGTTCGAGCGCTCCGGGGCGCTGTTCTCTTATGGAAACGAGATTACAAAAACAGTGTTGATTAAGGGTAGTCGTGGGGCCAATGTCAAAATTCTACCATAAATAAAATTAAGGTGAAGTACATGCATCGTTTAATACAAAGCCGCATATGTATGACCAATTACCAAACTTTTTTAAATGCTTTTTCACTGTAGTAGCAGGAAATAATCCAAACACAAGCTGATAGACAGTCCTACAAGTGACTTTTGATGGGAAAATTAGGGCGAGTTAGAGGTGATTGAGTTTCTGAAAGTCTGCGTGGTGTTTTTTTTGTTTTTTTTTTTTTGTTTTTTGGCCATATGCATGAATCATTAATTTCTGGGAAAGCTTTCATGATACTTCTGTAATACCGAGCATGTGTCACAACTATCTGAGGAGTGGTGCAGATATCTGTTTTCTTTTGCTGTCTTCCTGCATCCCTTTTTAATGGTTGGTCATTTTCTTCATTAGCGGAGCCTTTTAACACCGTCCCCATTACCCTCGTTTCACCGTATTGAAGATGCTTTAATAACAGCGTGAATAATGAGCGCATTCACTTTCTATTGTCCAAATCCTTCTTTTTTTCTGGGGTACATGTTTTGCTGGCTAAGTTCTACAAACGTCAAGGTGCAGAAAACATTCAACTATCAAAATGGTCATTTGTTGAAGCGCATCTATTCTTCCATCCAAACTTTTCAAATGACTTTTGAAATGTAACGATATTGAGCTTCATCTAATCGTGCCTTTGAAATCAATTAACGCACTTCGAGATCAACTCATTTTGCATTGATGCCCCCTAATGTTAACTGTTTGGATCGGTTAGTCCATCGCCATGGTAACCACGCTTCGCTAGACGGTTCATGCCGTACAATTCTGTGATGTCTTACAGTCGTGACACCGCAGCAAACTACAATGTTTTGTGCTTGTTATATATATCTTTTAAATTCAGTCTAGGATTAGGGTTAGGTTTAGGATATGTATTCTTCATTTTAGAGTTTTTGTACCCCTTTTGCATTACTGCGGCAATTTCCAGCGTTGCATTTCAGCAACCACATGCATTTTCTGCCGGTGGCACCATTTTTTTTCCACTAGTAATGTATTGTGATTTAGGTAACGCTTGTATTTCATTGTTTTTATCGTTCGTGTTTCTGACAGTCAACTTGCCAGTACTTAATTGGAACTGACATCAAAAGGGGGACACGAGTTGTTGTTATTTTCGATTTACAGAAACCGGTGACAGACTTTCTCGTCATGAAATTAGAATTCCATATAGTTATAGTTCAGCTGAACGACATTCCATGCAAGAAATGAACGACAAACACAAAACGCGCGCACATGCACTCGTGTCCATCGCGGACCGATTACCGGACCGTACCGTCACCTCTCCGCTCAACCGCGGGGGCTCAAACCTGCGACGCTGCGGTTGCTTAAGCAGTAGATCTACAAAAGCCCGATGCGAGATGGGCTCTGGGGTTCCTGGTGGTTCGGGTGCAGCCGCAGCGGTGGGAGATCTATACATGCGCAGACCGCGCGCAGCTCAATCGGGCTGCGGGCTACTTCCTGAATCAGTTAGCTTGCTGCTGTGTTTGATAGTAGCATGTAGATGAGAGCCGGAGACGAGAAGCAGCCCGCTGGAGGTGACTTTCCTGTGTCTCAGACAAAAAAAGGAGGACAGCCGGTGAAAGTTCCCCTGGATAACATGGACTACTGGGTAGGTGACGCTTCACTTGAACTTACTCCAGCACAAAAAGCACCATGAAACTCACGGGACGGTGGTTATGCCGCCGCAAGACGCCTGCGGGGGCTCAGACTTGTTTATCGGGACTGAAGTGAGGTAACGACCTGACTTGTTTTCCTCTCAGTGATGTTCCAAGTTACAAAACAAAGCGGTGTTTTGTTTTTTTTTTGCCAGCGACCTTTGACACAGAGGCTTACGTTATGGATTTATGGCAGGTTGCGAAAGCGAGGAAGGAGACACCGTATATGACCGGATCCGTTGTGCTTTGAGATGTAAAACAAGCCGATGAAAGAGAGAAGACGGCAACAGAGCTGCATGTCGCCACTCATGTTTTATTGATCCAAAATCCGATTTTTGTGATTTCTCATATTAGGAGCCAGTCAGTTGGGAGCGCTTGACCTGTAAAAGGCTCAAAGCCCCTTGCTATTGTTTATTGTAACAGCCGCTGCTTAAAATTAGAGATCCTGTTCAACATAAAACTGCAGGAAGTTTAAACAAAGCGTTGCTTTCAGTGCAGCCACAAGAGAGCCGTGGGGTTTTAGTAGGAATCAACTTTTTTTTTGATAGCAGACATCAGCAGTCAGACAAAAGAGCGGCACCAGAGGGCGGCTCCTCTGACACCGATACGCTGTCAGAGCTGAACCGGGTTCCAGTCTGCCTGTGGAAGTCTGAGCTCCTCCAGGTCAACGTATAAGGAGAAAGATGAAATGGTGACTGGATTTCCTCTCACGGTGACACAGAAGTGCCGCAGCAAATGCTCGGACCTACAGCCCTTTCCTCTCCAATCCCCCTGAAGCTCTGTCCTGCTGCGCCGTGAAGTTGTGCGAGCTATACGTTTGCACTTGATCTATCTAGGAGCAGCAGCCTCAACACACACCCAGTACATTTTCATGAGAACATGACCCCCCCCTCCCCCGTGAGACAACAAAAGGTGCTCTTAGAGAATAGTCAGATGTTGTGTGTGTGTGTGTGTGTGTGTGTGTGTGTGTGTGTGTGTGTGTGTGTGTGTAGGGGGAGGTGGGGGCAGAGGAACGGGCATCCACAGCCCAACAATGAGTAAAACAATACTGGAACAATTGTCCTTGTGTGAAGCTGGTGTAACTTTTCCTGAGGCTAGCGGAGAGAATTGAATGGCTTTAGAAAAAGTGTAGGTGGACCTGAAATAGACAGAAAATGTGAAGCACAGCTGAGCTGAGGCATTGTCTCCAAAGAGGTCAGACAAATTGCAAGAGCCTCCCAGAGTGGCCTTTTCCTCTGATGATAGATAACAATACCAAATGTCTGCTTTACGACAGATTAAGCTCCGGGGTGCCGCAGCACCTGCACTTTCATCTAATAAACACAGATTATCACTGATGTGAAAACTCCTATGCTCCCATTTAAATATATGGTTTATGTTAATTGCTTACTTTCCAATGTTTCCTGCCAAACCTGTATGGGAACATGTTATCCCAACGGGCAGGTATGACAGCTGTGGGCAGGGTCAGACTCCTGCACTCAGCGGCATCTCGCTGCTTTATTCACTGGGAGAACTGGATACGAAACAGTTTTCTCCTTTCACTTGTCTCAAACAGAGAGGCGAGTGGGTGTCCTCTGACCCAGCGGTTTTTTAAACCTTTCCTGGTAACGCTGATCCAGTTCATACTTTTGACCTCGTCTTCCTCCAAGCACACCTAATTCAGACGATCAGATAATCATCAAGCTCTGTAGAAGCCTGATAGCAACCCCATTCATTTGAATCATCTAAAATATGTAGGGGGGGCGGGGGGGGCTGGAGGACCAGGAGTAGGGACACTACTCTGGAATAATAAAACACTTGCTCAAGAGGAACCTCCCTCACTGTGCTATTATGGGATGTGCATCTCAAGCAATGCGGATTACTTGTGATGTTATTATCTCTTGAACCTTTAGCTTTTCTCCATCAGATTGCGGCCGAGGTGGAGAAACGAGCAGGCTTGCTATCAAACTTGCAGCTATTGTGTCATAAAACCCCCAAAGGGGAGAGATAATGCAAAGGGCAAACGCGCAATGTTATGAAATCATGATGACCTTTTTCGTGATATTAGTGTTCACAATCAGACAGACTTCACTACTGCAACGGTAATTTCTGATTACGGCATGACATTATGTGCGCGTGAAGGCAAAGTTCCTCATCTTGTCTGACTGATTGCAAAACATCCTGCTTACTTGATGCGTTGTTGGTGGTTTGGCCTGGGGGAGGAGTCGGATGATAGTCGTCCAGTCAGCTGACAGCGTTCATTATCTCACCTGGTGGAGGAGGAGACGGCTGTCTGCTCGGATCACTTAGGAAACTGCCTGCAGGATTTGTATGAGGGCAAACTGAACACTGTAGACCGACAATGTCTCTTGATGTAAGTACATATTAATAGTAGGTCATGTTGGGATCATGTCTTTAGGGGAGGTTGTTTGTTTGCCCTGGATTTGGTCAGATATGTTTCAGTGTCGAGGGAGTTCACTCTGAAAGTAACCAGTTACCAAGTAACTCTGAAAAGAAATTAACAGCAGATGTAATTCAAGGTTCATCTATCAGGTGTTAATGTAAAAGGAAAAAGTTACAATTCTCATTGTAATTCATTGCCTAAAAAGGCTGTCTGCATTTAGTTTCGCTCACAGTGATATGTACAGTTTTATGTGCCGTCACCCAGAGTGCCTTGGAGGTGTACAAGGAGATGGTCCTGCTGTACCTGGAGGAGGGGCGGCGGCGGGTCAACTTGCACTGTGCCGACATGGAGCCGTGGCAGATCATTGGAGCAACAGTCCTCACCACGCTTGGAGCAGTCTGGCTGAGAGGATTTCTCTTCCAGCAAGAAAGTAATGTGCAATGCACAACATCAGAACTGTAATTCTGTTGCTCTCCTCTAAGTGTAGTCTAAGCAATTAAGTTACTAGCCTGTTGATCTTTTACTTGGCAGCTTCTCACACGGTACCAGTTCCTCTAGTAGCTTTCACCCACAAATGTCTCTATCAACAAGACTTTCTAGATCTGTTATCAATCAATCAGTGGTTGAATTCCTTTGTAACAAGGCCAGTAACTCCGCCCGTCTCACTGTAAAGCTAGGCAGAGTGAGGCATCTTCCGGGCTTTAAGTCACCGAATTAAATGCTTTGTTTTGCTTTTTTATTTTCCCCCCCACTTGTCTTGACATGTGCTCCTAAGTCACGGTCAGCTGTTTAGAGCTTGTGGTTGAATGTGTGCCAGCGTTCACCGCAGCTGCTGCTTCGTCTTTTTAACTACCAGGTTTCACATCACGAATCAAGAAGCAGTGCTTTCGACTCATCAGAAAAATTCCTTTCATTGGCGGCGCAGTAAGTATCAGCGGTAAATCTGTTCCTCCTGCTGGCAGATGTTCACTGACTCTGCCGTCTGGCGCTCTCATGAGTCACTCTTGGATGACTGAGTGCAGCAT
>CAAKHG010017037.1:0-10586 GCA_901007715.1 Dactylopterus volitans | reverse complement strand
CCCGACGGGGAGTTCCTTTTTATCTTATTATTTCCTGGGTTTGTTTTCATCCCTTAACTTCGTCAGCCACGTGTACCTGCACGGTTTTTTTCTCACAACTGTGAGAAAACCAGAGGTGGCAATGAAATGTGGCTGTATAAAATGAATTCTCACTAAATGTCGAGCAACATTTAGCAGTGGTGATATGGAATCGCATTCCCCACTCATGCGAGATGCGTATTCTGTCTGGTGCTAATGGGTTTATATCTTCCCCTCGTTAGTATAGTGGACAGTATCTGGCTGTGATTCGCTGACAGCCAGTCAGACAGCAGCATGTTCTGCCCACTGTCCTCAGAACTGAAATTTATTGTTTCTAAAACTTTGACTAACGGTTTTTGCTAGCAAAGCGTTGCCATTTTGAGGCCCTGGCAGCACGGCATCGACCCTCTGGCGTCGACCCTCTGGCATCGACCCTCTGGCGTGTGCTCACTGTGCAAATGGGTCAAATGCAGAACAGCCAATCCCCCACAAGGAAGTATGATAAAAATCGAAAAAAAAGGACTTGTTTTATTTAACTAAAAACATATTAACACGCAGTACCGACGTTATTGTGAACACTGCTTGCGGGGGAGCTTTTCCCCGCACCGGCGCGAGCTGCCGTTCCAAGAGTCACCGCTCGCGCGAAGGGAGGGGCCTCATCCGGGGCAGGAGGTTAATCTGAGGGGCCCCTCAGGTGACCCTGTAGGAGAAGGGGGCGGGGCTGCTGCCGCCGCACCGCGTCAGAGTGTCGTTGTAGCCGGGGGAGCTGGTGTAGCACGGCGGGTTGTCGTGCTCGGAGGGAGAGCCGATGCTGTTGCTGGACGAGTCGTCCATGGAGGGGTCCTGCAAAGACGGGACACCCAAAAAATTCCAAATCGGGGAAAGTTCGGGTGGCAATCTCGGAGTTAGCAAGGAGTCGACTCGGCGACGGCGCGACTCGGCGCATTGCTGCCCTACTATCGATTATTTATATTTAGCTTTTATGTCATAGTTTTAGACCGTAAGCGCACCGAGCGCAACTTGCGTGCTCAGTAAAACCTTCGTTTACGTTTGCACCCGTGTGCTCGGCGGACACGGTGGATCAGGCGGGGATGAGGAGGATACCTTTTGCTGCAGGATGTAAAGCGACGTCACCGCGTTCTTTCCGTTGTGCGCCGACACCTTAGGAAACGTGTCATCTGCGGAGAACCATAAATAAAAAAAATGGGAGCTATTCCAGGCTGCGCTGAGATGATTATGTTTCTGAGTCGGCGTCCGCCGCCTCAGCGGGAGCGACGTCGTACCTGCGCGCCTGGCCGGCGGGCGGCGGCTGTACGGCCTGGGCTTTCTCGTCGCATGTCTCGGCCTGACGCCGACAAAAAGCAAAACAAAACGCGTCAGCGCGCGCTCGGTTTCCCCGGGAAAAAAAAAAAGCACGACAGCAGGCCTCACTTTTTGGGCGGCGTCCAGCAGGCGCACACTGTTACCAAGGTGATGAGGAGGAAGATGCCCCCAGTGGAGAGGATGATGTAGACGGAGCTTCTTCCTGGCAGCACAACAAAAAACCGGGCATACGGTTACTAGAGGGGAAGTCCGGGAGGGTGGCGAACTAAAACCAAAACCCCGTCCAGCATAACCCGTTCCCCTCCCGCGCGCCAGGACCTACTGTAGACGGTCAGCCGGATCGGCAGGCTGGTGGCGCCGCCCACGGGGTTCTCCACCGTGCAGCTGTAGATGTCGTCGTCGGCCATCATCACCCGGCTGATGGTCAGGTACTTCTGGTCGGGCGACAGCGTGAACCTCGTCTCGTTGGCCAGCGGTTGCCCCCCCTTGGACCACCGGTACGTGGTCCTGGTCCCGTTCTCGTGGGAGCAGTTGAGGACCACGTTTTCGCTGCGCTCCAGCACCGACGAGGCCTCGATGTGGATGTAGGGCCGCGATATGGGCTCTGCGGGGGAGGTGGGGGGGTGGAAAGAGATGCATTATGACGACCTGGATATACATATATGACACTATGAATGTAAATGTATGTGTGTGTGTGTGAGTGACTAGATTACAGTGTCTAGTTTTTAGAACACATTTATTGTTCCATTTAAACTACAATATTATTTCAAAAAATGTCATATTAATAGTCTAAAAATCAAAGTCACTCATCAGTTCACTACAGTGTCCACACACACACACACACGCACGCACACACACACACACACACACACACACACACACACACACACACACACACACTTGAAATCTGTATAAGACTGCAGAAATTTGACAAATTCCTAATTTGGAAACTCTCAACATAAGCAAGGAGCAAGAAAAAACAACCTGTATTTTCTTTTACATCTATGCGTTTTTATGGGATATCTGACAGGTTTTTATGATGTCACGGCTTTTCTGATGATGGTTTTCCTGACAGGCGCATCTTTGCCAGCTCACTTGAGATAGTGAAATCTAATTATGTCCTTTCCAAGTTGCGAACTATGGAACTACTGCGGACATGTTTCCATCGGCGTCCCTCTGATTTCTCTTCTGACTCGCCTTATATACCGGTGCCGTCCTCCGAGTTCTACGAATCTACTTGTAGAAATCTGAACTGAGGAGTTTTGACAGTCTCAAATTGTAAGCGACGCTGAGGAAAATTACAGCCGTGTCGAGCGGGGGGCTGCCGGCGTGCAGGGGGATTATTTCCTCAGAGGTCGCGCGGGAAGCGGAGGCCTCCGCCGCAAAGGTCATCGGCTCCTGCGGAACGCCGCTGCCTCCTCCCACGCTTCCTCGGGACACAGGTGACCTTCTCATGGTTTTTCGGCGCGGGTGGGGCCCACGCCATTGTTCCACGCCATTGTTCCACTGCTGCCCGCAGCTCTCTCCGCTCTAACCATATGAAATATGACGGCGTTGTTATCATCCGAGTGATCCCGCCCGAGGATGGGAGGGGGCGGGGCAGCCGAAATGTGATCGTGACAGGAACAAAGTGTTTCCCCACCTCGGTTTGTCTCGCATTGTTGTCACAGCAACATTAAAATAGTGTCGATTGGTACACAGCGTTTTCTGTTCATAATTTTTTCTTTCAAGTTTGGATTTCATTAATTAAACATGTAATATTCGGTGTTGTCATGAATGATTGATGCAGTTGAACTTAAAGTTTCAGTAAAAGCGGGTCAAGGGGGTAGAAGTAAGCAGCAACTATGACGACCGCCGTCCTCCTACCGTCCACCGTGAGCGTGATGCTGCCGTCTCCGGTGAAGGTGTCGTCCGTGATGGAGATCTCCACGTCGTACGTCCCGTCGTCCGACAGCCTGAGGTTGTGGAGAAGTAGGGTCCCGTTCTCGAACACCAGGATGCGGTCGCGGTACTCGGGCCTCAGGGTCCCGATGATGTCGGTCCCGATGGACTGCACCACGGTGACCGACTTCTCCCGCCGCAGCTGCCACTTGATGACGGGCAGGTCCAGGCTGAAGCTGGCGTAGCGCACGGACAGGAGCGCCTCCCCGCCCACCGCGCCCCGGACCAGGGTGCTGTGGATGGTCATGTTCACCGCCAGCACGCCGCCTGCGCCAACGACAAGCAACGAGAGGCGTAACATTTCTCCCCGTTTTTCTCCGCGGAAAGCGAGGCACATTTTTTTGGGGTCGCGAATCACTGAACGTTATTTAAGCCAAGGAGGTTCGGGGCAACGCCTACAAGAGCACCTTGCAGCCATGATGCGCGCTACGAAAAAAGGAAGAGCTGTAAGGGTAGTTAACGATGCCGAGCACACTAATTTGCAGCTTTTGAGGTCAAAAACACCTGGAGGTTTATGGAGCCGGTAAAATTTAAAACGGCACAAATAATGTACAGAGCAAGAAATAATGTGGTACCAAGCAATATATAACAAATGCCTCTAGAAAGAGGGGCTGGTTATTATATAAGAGGGGAGCAACATTTCAAAATAAAACCTTTTCAGGTGTGCAACAATTGAACTGGAACCAAAAGTACAGACATGAATCTTTTTTAAAAGATGTACAAATCCACACTACTGAAAATCTTTATAGAGGAGGGTATGTCTATAAAATTGGGATAGATTTTTTTTTTAATATTATTTGGGGTGTATATAAAATTTGGATATGGGATTATTTTTATTGAGCTATAAGTAAAATATGGACAGTTTATATTTGCATGGAATGGGGTTGTTTATATATTGTAAATTGTAAATCGAAGCAGATTAAATTACACGGAGGAGGAATTTTGAACAGTTTAAAAAAGAAGTACATGAGATCATGAATTAACACTTCTTCCTGCTCCTTTTTGAAGATGTGATTAATTTACGTAACCGAAGTGCTGTTTACTGAGTTACTATAGAGTTTATGTGCATTGCACTTTTTAAAAAATAATATTTGCTTAATTTTGTTTTTGTTTCTCATGTCCGTTTTGTGTCTGTTGTTTTTTTTTTTTATTCACATGTTTTGAAATAAAGCATTTCATCGTCATCAGCGACAGCATCCTCATCGACATCAGCAGCAGCATCCAGGCTTCACTCATCACCTCATCTGCAGCAGACAGCAATAGACGAGCGAGTCGAAGGCAAATCTAATCTAAACGATCAAATATCATCGGTAAAAACATGGATCTCTATCGTGTTCTTCGAGACAGCCTTTCCTTTAAAATTCCCATGATGCATCTTGGTCACCATTCCCGTCCAAATTTACTGCTCTTGAAGGTGAGTGATGAAAAAAATAAATAAATTTGCAATTAAACATGAGAAATGTGGGACTTAATTGTCAACAGAAGGTATATTTTCATTCTCAAATGTCTGGAAAACCTGAGAGATGCACAGGTTTAGTCATATTTTAGCCCCAGAGATACTGTAAATGTAACTGATGTGTTCAATTGACATGCAGTATCCATATATTGATCCCGGCCCGCTGAGGTCATTGGAATCACAATCATATTGACACGCCTGCTGATATCTGCAAGTATCAAATAGTTGCTCAACGAATCAATATAATGTCCTATTGTGAGAGACGGTGTGATTCGCTGGCACGTGGCAGAATTAATTCTCTGGGCCGCTCTCTTAACTGCACTCGCTTAAACTTTTTGCCGCTCGTGGACCAAACACACTTGAGGCACATTCCCATGAGCCCTGTCAGCCCCCCCCCCCCCGCAACTTCCGCTGGCTCGGGATGATGTCACCGAGGCCTCTGTACGGACAAACGGGCGTTCCGGCCGTTGCTGATGCCGTCACCTCCGATCGGACAGTGCCGAGCCTGGTGAAATCCGCAGGGGCCGCGCTCATCACAACCGTCACAGCGGAACCTCTGCACATTATGGGCAGGGAGCAATAATCTGAACCATAATCTGGAATGGAGTGCGGGGATGGCCTCGTAGACGTCACATAAAAACATAACTGCCCTTATGGAGTCTTCCCATATGGGAAAAAGGGTGATTCAGGAGGGCGGCAGCAGTTGCCCCATCACCACTGCGGGCACTTTGCACGGCGGAGCCACATCGCCATGGCAGCAGCTGTCACTCCTCGGGATGGGCCAGCGTCGACCCAACAAAGGCGGCGATTGTCTCGTTCACATTTCCTTCTTGGCAAGTTCATGAAAAGAGCGCTGGGAGCGGTCCAGACGCCACGCTGGCCCCCTCGCGCACACACAGAGCGGGCCCGGAGCAACAATGGCGGGACGGTGACGACAGGACGCGCAGCTGGAAAAGACGGGCGCGCAGCTGGGAACGCCGGCGCAGCCCCGCGGGCGCAGTTTCTCGATGACACACAAAGGGTTGACACAAGACTGCGCGAGCGACGCAACGCGACGCAGCGCAGCGACGAACCAAACAACAAACGCCTCCCTTGTGACGTCTGTTGTTCAGTGTTTTTTTTTTTTTTTGGGGTTGAGGGGGTCAATGCCAGAGCCTTTAGAATATCACGCAGGGCAAAATGTACCGCAAACAACGCCACAAACCGCGTATTTGTGGCGTTTGTGTGATCATAATTCACGCCGGTGCTCTTTAAATCCCCAAACAAGCGATGCACAGATGCTTCAGTACATGCAGATTATATTTTAAGATTTCAAGTCAATGCTGCGCTAAGAAGCAAGCAAGTGGTTATTTTTTAGAATCATTTTTTCCAAACTTTGCTTTTTAGGTTTATGCGTATGCTCTTGCAGTGAGCAGCTCTACCGAAAGTAACCCCCCCCACACCCCATCCCACCACCACACCCCTGCTTCTATCAGCAAACTTCAGCAATTTTGGAACAAATTTGCAACAAGTAGGAGAAGCGACACACCTGAACCGAAGAAACCGAGACACGTGAGGAGCAAAACCTGCGGAAGGGTCTTGGCTTTCGCGGGAGACTCGACCTCTGCCCCCATCTTCAGCCCTCAAGCTTTGTTTTTCTCGCGGTCAGCCAGCATGGTCGCCCGGCTCGGCTCTGCCGGAGGGGGACTGAGCTCATGTTGTTCTCGAAAGCCACTGTGGACAAAAGCGCGTGTGTGTGCGCTCGCGCGCGCGCGTGTGTGTATGTGTGTGTTTGTGTCTGGTTGCTCATTCTGCACGTCGAGGAAATAGAAGGGAAGCCTGAGCAGCATGTCGCGTCGTCTGTGTGCGCTTCCTCGTCACGTTCGGCTGCAGCTTCCACCGGCCGCTATGCTAGCTACTGCTAGTTAGCGCCGATTATGCCTAAACATTTTATTATTGGGAGGAAAAAAAAAGAAGAAGTGAGATTTAGGTGTGTATTGCTCGCAGATGCGGATGTTTGATGGACAGTGAGCATCACGTGCATGCACACACGCTCCAGTCTTGGGGGCACGCGGCCCTCAAGGCGCCGACCACTCGGCTCCAGTCGGAACTCAAGCGGTTGCAGGTATATTTGCAAATGCAGTCGCCGGCGGGTTGAGAGGAAACGACGGAAAACCCTGTTTGCATTCGTCAGAGTAGGAAATATTCATACTTATATAAGTAAATAAATGCCCTGAGATTTGAGGATACTGTGTATCTGGTAGTGTGTCTCCTAGCTGGGGTTTGTTTCCCACAGTATACGACTCCAACGATATTTTTGAGCTGCTTTTTTTTTTATGATTATCATGGTGTCTATAAAGAACAAAATGCATATGATGCGGCATTTTTCTTGCAAATAGCGCTGTAATTTCAATAATAAGTGATTATTTGTACAATTGTTTGAACTTCAACTGAAGTTTCATGCCAACACAGAGAAGCTTTAACTGATTGACGTGAAAAAAATGCTCTTGTGGCGTCAAACTCTGCAGCGTGAAGCTCAGACGGCTCCGACCCGCTCACGAGTCGCTCGACGCGCCATCGTGGCCAGGAAATGAACGGCTGCAACTTTAAGGCTGCATCGTCACCACCCGCCACCAAAGAGGAGCAGAGGGGAGGAGGGTTGGAATTGAGTTGCCTGGCAACAGAGCCCAAACAACACCATCTGCGCTGCGGGAGAATAAGCCAGTTGGTTGGCATGGTCACCTCAGTTGATAATACAGCTCATCTTGTCTTGAAATTTGCTCGCCGCGATGGCCGGGGTGGCGATGTGCGAACCGCTGGAGCTCTACAACCTCCTCAACCAGCGCCGCCGCGTTCCCAGGCTGGCCGAGCTCAACTACCTCTGTGTGATTGGTAGGAAACGGGATCCAGCACGAGCTCGCCGCCGCCGTCGGCCCGCCGGAAACCCGCGCGACCTCTTCCCAAGAGCGTGACCCCGTTGTTTGTTTTCTGTTGCTCTCGAGCTGCGATTCACTTGTACGCGTCTGCTGTTTTTTTGTTTTGTTTTGTTTTTTTTCACTCCCAGATGCTCGCGAAGCCCAAGATTACAACGTGAGCCACGTTATCACGGCGAAAAACGCCAAAATGGTAGGAAGAGCGGCTCTGACGGGCCCCGGCTTGGCGTCTCTGAGTGGCCCCCAGGGCCCAGAATGACGGGAGCAGGCGCATGTACAGCTGTCATCTAAGGGGAAGGACATAAAGAAATCCATCCCATAATAGCTAGAAGAATCAGCATGTCTCACTTCACACACACACACACAAAACGAGGCGCATTTGCTCCTTTTTCTGTGTTTTATGACACAATAGAATTCATGCGCTTGTATTAATGCATGCAGAGAGCCTTGCTTTATTATTATTATTATTATTATTACTATTGCCATCTCGCAGAAGCACTTTTCTCAGCAGGTCGTGAGCCATGCTGAACTTCAATACCTGTTTTTTTCACAGCCGAATGTAATAGAATGCAAATGAAATAAAAAAAAATTTAAATATCTGCGCTCACTATGGTTCATCCCGGAGAATCAGAGAATGACTATTGGATCGAAAACAGTGAAACGGACCAGTCTTGTGATGTGTCCTTTATTTTTTGCACTTTCAAGTATCATTTTCATGTTCCCGATTTCAAATACCAATGATCAAAACCTTCCGTGTGTCTCCTCCCAGGATTCAGAGAGCAGGTTCCTCCTGCCGGAGTCTGTGGAGGTCGACAGCATGCGGCACCTGATCGTTTATGACAGCAGCACGAGCTCACTACAGGACAAAGGTCATCAGTGAATTATTAATATTGTTATTGTTTTTCATTTAGTCATGAAGCCAGTTTATCAGTTTAGCTTCACTTTTTTTTAGAGCTTAGTTTTGGCTCGTGTTAAAGATAAAAACTGGTTTTTGATGGGGTTTTCTTTTTTGTTTTCCATTTTTTGGTTAGTTAGTTAGTTAGTTAGATTGTATGTTTTCCATTTGGGATGTGGAATATTTTTCAGAAGAGAGATTCCAGAAAATGTTATAAAAGTATAAAATAAAAACGAAAACAAAGCATTAGAAAACCATTGAAAATAAAATCTATTCACTTAGAACAGATGAACAGACCTTTTCAAACAAAATTTAGGTGTGAAATTAGTTAACAAAAAATAATACTAAACATTTTTTTATATAACTTAACCTGGGCTCCTGTTTTTCTTTTGTTTGTTAACAAAAATGTTTGCTTCTTTCACGCCTGGTTGTACTTGTTTTCTTCATTTTTGTGAAGGATAACAACGTTGATTGGGACCCAACAACCTGGGTACAATTGTTGTGTCTGTTTTTTTTTTCTTCCTTTTAGCGTTAGAAATTCTACCAGAACTATGTCTACAAAAAACATTAATAATGAATGCTTGGAAATATGGTTGAAATATACCAGACATTCCCAAAAACCACTACGAGTGAATGTGCAGTGCAACGCCTCCTTGGACCACCGGGGGCGCTACAGACCAGCAATCGAAAACCCCTGTGGTTGTTGGAGAACATAATTTATTTTATGAAACAAATGTTTCTTCACTCAAAAGAAGATGACTGTGTAGTTCACTAAAAAAAGGACAACAGAGTGGTGTTTGTGTGTGCGTGCCTGTGTGTGCGTGTGTGTGTGTGTGTGTGTGTGTGTGTGTGTGTGTGTGCGTGTGTGTGTGTGTGTGTGTGCTGTTAGTTAGCCACTCCACATGCTAAAATGGGAGAGAAGCTGGTGTTTATCGGCTGCTCCTCTCGACTGTGATTTCAGGCCGAGCGCTCGAATGCGCCCGAGTCCTCGCCAGCGTCAGCCAATGTCCAGCCCTCATCGTGAGAGGAGGCTTTCAGAGGTTCTCGGCTCTCTACCCTTTCCTCAGGACGGAGAAGATCCTCTACACCATCATGGTCAGACAAATGGCACAACTCTACTTCACTCTGCTCTGTTCCACTCTGATCTTGCTCGCCTTTGGCGTCAGGGACTTTTCTGGGGCTCGTTTTCCATTAGAAGGTAGTACTGCCTTTTTTGAAAGTAAAAAAATACAAACAAAACTGCGGCCGCTACAATAGTTTGGTTGTTTAAAAATGGCGGCACGGGTCCGGCGCTGTTCATGGTCCTCTGTGTGTGCCGCGCGCTGATGATGCAATGATGCTGTGATGATTCTCTCTGGCCAATCGGAGGTCTGCAGATGTTTTCTAGAGTACAATAGAGTAGAGTACAATAGAGCAGAGTGGAGACAGGTAGAGTAGATTAGAGTCGGAATAGAGTAGAGAAGAGCAGAGTAGAGAACAATAGAGCAGAGTGGATTAAGGTAAAGTAGAGTAGAAGTGGAGTAGAGCAGAATAGAGTAGACTGGAGTAAGGAAGAGAAGACTAGAGTAGATCAGAGTGGAGTTAGGTAGAGTAGAGTACAATAGAGTAGAGTGGAGAAAGGTAGAGTAGAGTAAAGTAGAATACGGTAAAATAGAGTAGAGTGGAATAAGGTACAGAAGAGTAGAGTAGAGTGGAGTAAGGAGGAGAGAGTACAATAGAGTAGAGTAGGAGTAGAGTACAACAAAGTACAATAGAGTAGAGCAGAGAAAGGTAGGGTAGAATAGGAGTGGAGTAGAGTAAAGTAGAATACGGTGAAATAGAGTAGAGTAGAATAGAGTGGAATAAGGTACAGAAGAGTAGAGTAGAGTAGAGTGGAGTAAGGTAGAATAGAGTACAATAAAGTAGAGTAGGAGTAGAGTACAACAAAGTACAATAGAGTAGAGCGGTGAAAGGTAGGGTCGAGTAGGAGTGGAGTAGAGTAAAGTAGAATACAATGAAATAGAGTAGAGTACAATAGAGTAGAGTGGAATAAGGTAGAAAA
>CAAKHG010017035.1:15470-26007 GCA_901007715.1 Dactylopterus volitans | reverse complement strand
TGTGTATGTATGTGTGTGTGTATGTATGTGTGTGTGTATGTATGTGTGTGTGTGTGTGTATGTATGTATGTATGTATGTGTGTGTGTGTGTGTATGTATGTGTGTGTATGTGTGTGTATGTATGTGTGTGTATGTGTGTGTATGTATGTGTGAATGTGTGTGTGTATGTATGTATGTATGTGTGTGTATGTATATATGTGTGTGTATGTATGTATGTATGAATGTATGTGTGTATGTATGAATAAATGTGTGTGTGTGAATGTGTGTGTGTGTTTATGTATGTGTCTGAATGGTGTGTGTGTGTGTGTGTGTGTGTGTGTGTGTGTGTGTGTGTGTGTATGTGTGCATGTGTGTGTCTGTGTGTGTGTGCGTATAAGAATGAGAGAACAGTGCTTCTGAAAAAGAAAAAGAGGAGAGAGTGTGAAGTGTGAGAGAATACAGTGCTGCGTGAGAATATTAAAAAAAAAAACAGTGTACAAGGCTTGTTGGGTCCCGTTGATTCCTCAACAGAATCCAAACAAAAATCCAAATACGTGTTGTCCCATAACATATATCTGTGACAGATCGGTTGAGTAAAAGAGTCAAGTTGCTTTCATGAACGTTATATTTGGTAATGTGAAACATCTCAGGTAGTAAACCTGCAAGTGCAATTGTCCTGAAGACGTGTGTAAGTGTATGGTTAAGTTGTAAAGTTAGAGAAAAGTGTTAAGAGATAAGCGTAAGTGTGTAAGGATAAAGGCAAGTGTGTGAGGGTTGTAGGGTTGAGAGAGTGGTCAAAGTGGACAAGAAGGGTGTGGCAGATAGCTCAGGTTGTGGTGCAGAAAGAAAAGTAAGGTTGCGCAGTTTAAATTGTGAAAGTTAGAGATTAAAGAGTTAAAGAGAGGTGTAAGTGGTCAGTGGAAGTGAGGAGGGTGTGTCTGGACAACTGTAGTACTGTTGATTCATAAGTTGGCAACCAGCCCAGAAAAGTATGCAGACACAGAAAGTTAAAAATAGTTCCCCCTCCCTCATGCTCATCCCGACTCCTGCACAGAGAAATTGAATTTTTTTTTCTTCCTTCTCTCTCTGCCCCATATTTAATCCAAACGACCTTAAGATAAAAATAATAGTTCAAAGATACGAACCGCAAAATGAATATTGTACCAACAACCTTAATTGAGGCCAAACACCCAGAGTTTTTTAAACAAATTTCTAAACTTTCTGAAAAGTGGGAGAAACGAACAAAAGTAATGACTTTCAGCATGGCCCAAGGATGGCACGTTCGATGTGACAGTGTGTGAGGATATAGAAAGATGAATCAGATATCAAAAAACAAAAGATAAAAGTGAGACAAGACAAGAGAAAAGAGAATTTGAAATAAAAATTTTGAACATGTTCAAAGAAGGTCACAATTACAGGAAAATTCTTAGGGAAGACTTAGCTGAATTAAAAGAAAAACAAAATAAGCATCACAAAAAACAGGACTCCCTACCAGATCCCAAGCAGGAACTGGCAGGCATTTACCCATCCAGTGGTTAACCTTTCAAGCGATTTTGATTGGATACCACAGGCTGCGTTGGGCCAACAGGACCCGGAGGACAATTCAAAGACCCCCAGGAATAACAGCAGTTGCATAGATGTTAATGTTGTTAGCTAGGCTCGGGGCCAGGGCCAAGTAACAATTCAGGAACCCGAGAAAGCCCTCAAGCGAGAAAAAATGTAATCAGAACACACAGTCGATCCTATGATCCGACACCAACAACAGATAAGCCTCCAAAATACTGTAGCACTAAGATAAAGAAGCCAGAAGTCCTAGATTGCTAAGCAAACCATAGTGAGTGCGCGGGGGGACCTTCGTATTGGTTGGAGCTGGACTGCACAGGAATAGAATTACATAGAGAATTATACCGCACAATTATCCAGGAACTTGAGGACGAAATAGGCAGCATACAAGATAAGAAAAGTAGCCTACTGGAGATGCAGGGTACCAGCAACGTAAATACACCTGCCACAGAATCAACAGGGGGGCGACATGGGGTTCAAATACACTATTTCGGGCTAAAACCAAATTTAAGAAAACCTTATCGATACACTGGTGGTCAATATCCAATATTAATTAAAGGAACTGAAGGGCATTATATACCGCGGCAAACGCTCGACCTCACTGGGTTGGTGGGCTGACTGCGCCAACAAGTGGATCAAAGCATTTCAGGAAGAGAAAAAACTGCAAACTGCTGGCCCTGGTGGACAACAAGGGGCACAGTGTTTTGGGGCCCATGTTACTCAGAATATCCTAAAAACATGCAGAGGAAGATTGCACAAGTGCAACTGGGCATTTTGCTGATCACTGCCATCGCCCTCGAACTGGTGGAAATTTGCGGTATGTTTGTGGCCGGTCTCAGTGGGGTGGACCGAGAGGCCTGGTAAAAACATAGGCAAAGCCCAATTTTGGCCACTAAAAGATGCCCAGAGAATCCTCGTGGGGAGGGTCCATTCCCAATTTTCATCATGAAGACAGATGAAGATATTGTGGTTAAAGCATGATACTGACATTGACCTTGTAAAATCTGCGAAACCGTGTGGGTACAGTTAAGGCCTGGCGTCCGACTCCCTTGCTGCACTCAGTACCCACTGAAACCAGAAGCAAAACAAGGAGTGAGTCAATCGAAGAGTTAATTGAAGTAGCAATATTGGTTGTAACACATATTGTATGCAATATCTCAGTTTTTCCAGTTCTAAAGGTGGATAAATTGAAATACAGGTTGGTTCATGATTTGAGATTGGTGAAAGATGTAGTACCAGATCTACCAGTAGATGTGCCAGACCCTCACACACTACTCACAAACGTGCCACCAGAGACAAGATTTTTTTCACTGTAACTGATCTGTGTTCTGCATTTTTCAGCATGCCATGGCTACGCCGGATGACATTATTTTGATGCAAAAAGAAGCGGATCAGAGTAAGCAGCATTTCTGAAGACAAGTAGGTGCTTCAATGGGTGAGACAGGGCTCTGAAGGTCACATAATGGCCTCCGGTTACCTGTGATGCGATTAACTATTTTGATCTCCGAAGTGCAAAGTGTGGATCACTGTGCCGGGAGGGGGGGGGTGTTAAAGAAAATGAAACAACAGGGATACTGGTTGCCATATATGAAAGCTACGGTAGATGAAGTGTTGAATCAGTGTGTGTGCTCAAAACAATGCGCAGAACACCTATAACAACACCTGCAGGACATATTCCAGTTCTAGAAGGCTCGTTCAAACACTAATGCCCCTTTTCCACCAACTGGTTCCAGTGCTAGTTCGGAGCCAGAGCCTAACTTGGAACCAGTTCTTTGCGTTTCGACCGCCTAAGCACCGGCTCCTGGCTCTCAAATCTGGTTCCAGGCAGGCACCAACACCTCTGGTGATTGACTGTGTTGACATGATAAAATTGGTCCACGGAAAGAGATACATGCTAGTAGTCACTGACAGGTTAAGCAGATGGGTGGAAGCAACTCCATCCAAAGACTTGGGTGCAGGAACGGTCATCAAGTTCTCAATCCACGGTTTGGAATTCCATCAGAAATAAGTTCCGATAATGGCAAAGCATTTGTAGCCAGAGCATTTTGCAACAGCTAAAGATTAAGCAGAGGTTTGGAGCTGTTTATCATCCACAAAGTCAAGGAATGGTTGAGAGAATCAAAGGAACCTTAAAAGCAAAGCTGAATAAGATATGTGCTTCTACTAAACTGAACTGGGTTGACATTTTGCCAATAGCACTAACGAGCTACCGCATGAAAATGCATAGAAGCACACATCTAACACCGCATGAAATGCTCACTGGCAGACCGATGCCCGCACCACAACTGAGAGGTCCTTATAAAGGACCATCACTTGAGCAATCGCAGGATGAGTTAAAAGCATATATGAAACAATTAACTGCAATCCATAGATCCATATATTTGCAGGAAAAAGCCTGAGAGGCCAAACAAGACCAGGACCCGGTCCAACCCGTGGTGCCAGGAGACCAGGTGTACGTGAAAGTCTTCCAACAGAAGTGGCGCGAGCCCAGACGTGAAGGACCACACGTGGTTGTGAGAGCAACGCCGACGGCCATCTAGGTGGAAGGGAGCAAGACGTGGTACCATCTGAACCACTGCACCAAAGTTCCGAGGACCAAAAAGGACAGTAAAAAGTTGATATAGAACAATGTCAGAATTGAATGTGAGGCGAATCCTGGCGACAAGCATTCCTCTGTTGATGTCAATTGGCAACTTGGGACAGATGAAGCCAATGCCAGCCAGCCCCTGCCAGGCCCAAGAAGATCTAAACGATTGCAGGACGCTAGAAAAAGGACAGAAAGTCACGAGAGATGTCACTCGCAATAACTCAGATGAGTACAATGTAAAAACAAACATGTCCACACAGGCAGAGCTGGGCCCCCACCAGACTTTTCACAAAAGGGTTATAATGTACCAATCAATAAGATTAAGGAACATAACAAAACACACGTTAAACAAGAATTGCACACAGAATGGGTGTGGGAGGCAATCTGGCCTTTAGACAGTGCCGTCAGCCCGGTAGAGGCTACCTTTGAGGTTGTAGTGACCGCACTGGAGTATGTTAGACAGCTCTGTGGAATTGCAAAAGGAGAGAAGTGGAAATGCAGGCATGTCAGGTTAGCCTAATCAGGGGGACCAATTTATGGTAGAAATGAGGTTAGGAAAAAAATCATGAATCCGAGCTATGAATATAGGGCGTATATCCGACTTGAAAACTAGACAAATACCAAGGTTACTAATCTCCTGCTAAGGAGAAAGGAACAGCCAGACCGTACTCTTACTACCCTTGCCCCTCTCGTCTCTAGAAGGGGAAGTAATAGGAGATCTAATGACACGACAAAAATTACAGGAAATGTGATTAGGCGAGGTATATTAACTATAGCAGTGAATTGTTCAGGGCTTTAGGGGAACAGCTACATGCAACTACTCCAGTGGCATGGCAAAACCGACAGGTATTGGAGAGGTTGACAGCGGAGCGGGGAGGTGTATGTCAAATGTTCGGAAAGTATTGCTGTACTTATATTCCAAACAACACAAATGCTGATGGATCATTCACGATAGCCATGAAAAGGTTGCAAAAGCTGAAACTAGAGCTGAAGGAAAATACAGATCGGGGAGGTAGCCTGTCTTTGGATTGGTTAGATCAAATTTTAGGAAAATGGGGAGCAACTTTGGTTAAGGCAGCCATGAGTGCTGCCATAGTTTTAATTCTGATTTTCCTTTTGACATGTTACATCATTCCCATCCTGAGGAGACAGTTCCTGCGGACAGTCAACAGACAGACAGACGTGAAAATGGGCCTGCAGGGAGCTCGGATGGTAAACATACTGGTAAACGGACAACCGACTCATATGCGCCCAGTGGTTCAAGGACTTCTGGGGGACGCTGATTTGTTTCTAGTACCTGATTATATGGACGACGAGGACGATCCTGAAGACAACTTAGAGGTGGAGGAGAAGCTCTGAGTGTGGTAAGAAGAAGGGACACTGCCTCAAGGGAACTGTGTCAGAAGGAGAGGAGCCCGACACGGGGGACCAGGACAACGATACCTGGACCTCATGGATGGAGCGCCACTACATACATTAAATAATGCACTTATAAGTCAGTGCTGTCACAAGTATATTGTAACTAATTATGTCATTGATTGTTACTAATAGCTCACTCGTATAACAATAAGTACATACATGTACAAATATAATCATGCACCATTATATCACATCCTTGGTGCAAGCACCAGCTATACAAATAACAATGTTAATCCGATGTGATGTGTTGTAGTTCTCATGTACTCTAATTACATTATAATTAATGTTATCGTTGTCATAATAATGTCATACTCATACGAATATCCAGAATATCATATCAGGACTTGCGTTATGTTATCCATTCTTCATGTTCAACGCATGTAGTTTAAATCACTATAGTGATTTCAGGGGGGATATGTGAAAGAATTAAAGGTTCTTGTTGACAGAATATGCGAATAGTGCATGTCAGATCACCATGACCTAGCCAAAATACCACGACCCAACACTTGTGGTATGTATTGCGAAACTTTGTTCCAAATGCACATCTGTTCCTAGAATCCACGATAAACAGACGTTATTTTATTATTTGGCCTTAATTCAAGGTAATAGACTCTCCCTCTGGTGGATTGGAAAAAACCCTCGAGTCAGGTAAACAGGATGAAACTTAGCCATGAAAAGGTTGCAAAAGCTGAAACTTAGCCAACACGCACACACACATAGCTCTGTAACGTTGAAAGATATCTCTGAGCACCTGCTCCAGACAGATGTGTCATTCAATTGATCACGATCAAGGACATCCTCTGTAAACATCTGAAGCTCCTTACAGAGGCCGTCAAGGATATCACCTTCCACCGGGTGCACCGCTTGGGAGGAAGAGGCGGCAGCCACGACGCATGTGGCAAAGTTTGAACAATTTAAACAGAATTAAAGAATACACCTACTTCTCACCAGTCCACCACTCTTACTCAGGTATAAACTACGTTTTCACCAGCAGCACAATCATGCCTAACATCACTGATAACCGTATTCACTCCATTGCTATCAGCGATCACCCACCAGTCACCCTATGTGATTATAAAATCAACCAAACCACCAATCAGACAGTAACTGCTTTCAGCAGGATAATGCACCCTGTCATAAAGCAAAAATGGTTCAGGAATGGTTTGAGGAGCAAACAACAATGAGTTCAAGGTGATGACTTAACCTCCGCATTCTCTAGAGCTCAATTCAGCCAAGCATGTGTGGGATGTGCTAGACAAAAAAGTACGATGCATGGAGGCCGCACCTCACAACTTACAGGACTTAAAGGATGCGCTGCTACCTTTGTGCCAGATACCACAGCATACATTCAGAGATCTAGTGGAGTCCATGCTCCAACGAATCAGGACATTTTGGGGGCTAATAGGAGACCTACATATTAGACAGGTTTTTGTAATGTTATGGCCAATCGGTGTAGTACCAGCAAGGATAAGGGGCTATGAAAAAAGAAAGAAATGAAAAGAGCTTGCAAGTGGAGAGCAGATAAGACAGTGATGAGTTACAAAAAAGACAAAAGGTCTGTTGCTGAAAATACACTGCAATTTGCTGACTGCCTTATTGTATTTTTTTAATGATATTCTATTATATATGAAAAATGAGGATTTCTGGAAAGTTCAACTGGTTTTGGAATGTATGAATCTTTTTGAGACACACCCAACATATTTTATAACTGCAGAGAATCAGGCATTTCATCAGTTTCTTGGAAACAGCTTTGTTTGGTTCCAGCTGTTGGGGAAATCTTGAAAGTCACACAGACGCAACTAATCTTTGAGAAGAGGTCCTCCTCCTTTACTTCTCATCTGTCAGTACTTTGTTTTCTAAGTAAGAAGAGGATGCAAAACCTCCTGATCCTGCTGTTGACGGTCATTACATCTTGTTCTCAATCTTATTATGTAAGTAAATGGATGACACTTTTAATTAGGTTTGAAGCTTTAGATCTGTCTTAACTTTTGCTTTTTTGTGGAAATGTGATTGCATTTGTATACATGTTTTGACATTTGTCTGTAGTGTTGATTCAATTATATATCAAAAAAAGGTGGTTTAGACAAACACTACATGACTTGTGATAGCAGCATTGATGTTGCTGTCTACACGCTCATTAGTCCAAACTTTTTAAATATCCACTGTGTTCTTTGCTTTATGTTATCCTGGCAACATTAGGGCTGGTCGTTTCTGTATTGCTTTGTAAGCACCAAATGGCAAGTAATGAAATATTTCCAAAGTAAGGAAAATGTTCTTGTTTTCACAGTATTTTATGCAATTTGGCTCAACTCTTAATGTGATTTTTCATAACAGTACAATCTCTCTATACAATCTGTTTGTTCATCTGAGTCCGCAGTGTTTCTGGTCAGTCCACGAACTTGAGTCAGTAACCTGATTCAACCAAGTCATCTGGGGCAGCAGCTCTTCCGAAGAGTCTGCTATCTCAATTCAGTGAACTGATTCAACCAAGTCATCTGAGTCTTCTGTGTTTCGGGTGTGTCCACATTGTCTCCAGTGGTTCCGCGTACTTGAGTCAGTGTACCGATTCAACTAAATCCTCTGAGATGGCTGTCTTTCCATGAGTCCGCTAACTTGCCTTGTGCACTTAGCGGCGGCCAGCCAAGGACTCATAGGATCTAGGTTAATAGAGACCTTGGACTCATGATTCCTGATTCAGTATGAAGATTCGAATCATTAATCCAAGTGATACTCTGGATGACATTACCCTGGCCTCCAGCACCATCATCAGAAATCTGGATGTTAGCTGTAATCAAGATATGTTTATAACTTCCACATAAAACAAATTTCAAAATGTGCCTTTTTTCACTTATGTAATTTTGCAAAAGTCAGAGAGATGCAGAAAAATTAGTTCATTCATGCACCTCCAGGCTGAATTACTGCAATTCCTTATTATCAGGCTGCCCAAACATTTCTCTAAAGACTCTCCAACTGGCCCAGAATGCTGCTGTACATGTACTAACAAGAACTAGGAAAAGAGATCATATTTCTCCAATATTGGCTTTTCTTCCCTGGTTGCCTATAAAATCCAGAATAGAATTCAAAATCCTCCCTACCTATAAAGCCCTTAGTGGTCTGGCACGGTCATATCTTAAGGAGCTAACAGAACCATATTACCCGACTAGAATGCTGCGCTCCCAAAATGCAGTCCTAGTTGTGGTTCCTATAGTTCCTAAAAGTAGAATGGGAGGTAGAACCTTTAGCTACCAGAGTCTGCTGTGGAACCATCTTCTAATGTTGGTCAGGAGAGAAGACACCCTCTCTACTTTTAAGAGTACGCTTAAAACTTTCCTCTTTGACAAAGGCCTTGAATTGATTTTTTGCTGCCAAAAGGAAGTGGTTTTATTGTACATGATCCAACCTCCCCGTAACTTCACAGCTTTGACGATAGTCCCACACCTGAACATGTAGAACAGAGTTTAGCCCACTGCGCCTGTGTGCCTACTATCTATGCACGCTAGTGTGTGTGTTCACTAATGGATGGGTCAAATGCAGAGAACTAATTTCTCCATCTGGGAGTCCTAAAGTACAATAAACACAATACAATAAATTAAAAGATATTGCAAGTTTAAAGTGAGTAGACATTGTACATAGTTAGTATATAGGAATTGCATTGACTGGAATGAGGTACCTCCTTCCCTCCTTAATGTCCGGTGCCACTAGTCTGACAGTGGCTAGAAAGAAGCTGTTGTGGAGGTGGGCCCTGTGAGCTTTGATGCTCACTGGCCTGCGATGTCTAGGGTTTTGAGTCCACCCACTGAAACAGAGCTTGAGCTGGATGGTATTTGTCTCTGAGGACAGAAATGCTTCCCTTTGGCAGCGCTAAGTTTCAATGTTGTCCATTGAAGGAAGGTCAGAGCCAGTAATCCTTTCTGAAGTTTTGATGAACCGCTGCAGCGATTTCTTCTCAGCCACAGTGGTGTTGCCGTACCACACTGTTATAGTTTTGGTGAGGATACTTTCAACAAGTCCTCTGTATACTTGGATGAGCAGCTGATGTTTAAGTCCGGCTTCTTCAGCATCCCGATGAAGTGTAGCCTCTGCTGAGTTCTTTTCAAGGTTGTTGCAGTGTTTTTGGCCCAGTTTAGGTTCTCTGATGTGAAGACCAAGGAGCTTATAGTTGTCAGTCTACTCCACCACAGTCCCCTTAATGGTGAGTGGCTTTTCTCCTAAAATCCAGGATGAGTTCTTTGGTTTTGTCAGTGTTGAGTACAAGGTCATTGGCCTCCCCACAGTTGGTGATCTTGTGAACCAAGTGCCTGTATAATAACACCCCCCCCACCCCGATGAGGCCAAGGATGGTCATGTTGTCTGCATATTTTATGATGATGTTATTGTCTTGGATGGAGGTATAGTCATATGTGCAAAGTGCAAAGGGTTTGGGGCTGAGGCAGCAGCCCTGCGGGATTCCTGTGTTCACTGAGATCTCAGCAGAGACCTTTTTCCCCATCCTCACCACCTGTGGTCTGTCTGTAACAAAGTCCAAAATCCAGTTGCAGGTGGGTGTTGGTACTCCTAGGTCTGCCAGCTTCGCAGTGTGCTTCATTGTATTAAAGGCAGAGCTGTAATCCAGGAACAGGAGCCGTGCATATGTTTTGTGACTGTCCTGGTGTGTGTTGCAAGATGTATTTTAGTGCCAGAGCCACTGCATCGTCCACTGATCTGTTCGGACAGTAGGCAAACCAAAGGGGGTCCACTGTGTTTGTAACCACAGACTCAATGTGTTTTAAATCCAGCTTCTCCAGACACTTCATGGCAATAGGTGTAAGTGCCATGGGTCTGAAGTAGTTCATTGTGGTTATGTTTGATTTTTTTGGGGGACTGGCACTTAAACAGAGGATTTGAAGATGTGAGGGACTATTTCCTGTGACATAGACATATTGAAAATGTCTATGTACATCTCTGTCGGCTATCCTGTACAGGCCTTCAGGACCCTCATTGCCACACGAT
>CAAKHG010017035.1:0-12405 GCA_901007715.1 Dactylopterus volitans | reverse complement strand
CACACTCCTGCTCAGCATGCAGATGACTGAAGGCAAGGTTTCCCCCAGCACATTCCTGTTAAGGCAGCCCCCTAAGCAGGAATGCCCTGCTGCCTTAACAAACGTCTTCAAAAAAAAAAAAAATCATTGCAACATTTCTTTTTATTTGCAGCATTTTTTTTATTTGCAGCAATGGCGGTTCTCGGCCACCATACCCTTCACTGCAGAGCGCATTAAAGAGCCTTTCCAGCCTTTAGAACACACATACACACACATGCTCGTGGGCCTGCAGTGTCACCTGGTGATGTCAGTGTGCACTTAACACGCATCCATTTGGGTGAAAATCAATCACTTTTTGGGCAGATATTCATTTGGACAGCGGACACTCAACCTGTCGCATCAAGGTAAGATTATAAATGAATTTTTATTAATACTAATAATAGTCTCTCAACTGTTTGCTCGTAGTAGGCTACCTGGAATTATTTTGATTGGTGTAATATTTTCGTATCAAGGTTAATTGTGTTTAACGTTTATACGTTGTTCTATCTAAACACCGGGGTAGTGGGTGTAACCTGCAGTGGGCTGTGGACCCCAAATATGCAGGTTGGCTGGCTCGCCTATATAGGCTCCCCTGGGTCCTAAAACCATCCCCGTTACATATACAATGAAGGAAATATAATTCATACTGCTCCTCCCTGCCTGCCACGCTTCTGTGTCGGCGTTCGAGAGCAAAGAAGTCCCTCTGCTACAGCCTGGCCCGGTGTCACTTCAGTGCAGAGCTGTAACTCTGGGAATGATGGAGGACTTTTATTTCAAAATGTCCTCTGTGACTCAGTTCTCCTAATAATAACAAGGTCTCTCAAATGTATATAAAATGATCCCTGGCATACCTCACATGAAAAGACAGTAACAACACTATCAATACACAAATAACATACATCTTGCCTCAGAGAGCTAGGCTATGTTGCACACAGAGGAGCGCCATCTGCACGTACTGTATGCACATATTAATTACCATGAAACAATTATTCAGGCATATGCATCTTTTACAGTATTTGTTTTTTAACTGGTACCAGGAAATAACGTGTCTTACACTCATAGGCACATCTGCTAATTGGTTCAATGGATTCCCCTTTGATATGGACAGAAATTGATTTAAGACCGGGATGCTTTTAAAAATGATTGTAAAAATGCTGTAGCTTGGGTGGACTGTTCTCCTTTTGCAAATTGGCAATGTTTCATGCTTTGACGTGAACAATCAAATTGTTGTACCTTCAGTGTACAGTGTCCAAAGTGCATTAAACTTCACATACTGTATTTCATAGCAGTATACCACAGAAAGTTTCTGTCCATGCATGCTTACATCTGGGAATGACCATGCTCACAGGCTGTATCTCCCAAAACACCAAAACCATTCATTTAAAGTAAATTTTTGGATGAGATCTCAGGCATGTATAATTTTTGAAGCTTTTATATTGTATAGTATTGTATGTATGTATGTATGTATGTATGTATGTATGTATGTATGTATGTATGTATGTATGTATGTATGTATGTATGCAGGGTGCAATTTGCCGGTGGTGGTGATCCTACCCCCCTCTGGTTTACATGTCCTACCCTCTGTTCTTTTTATCCTCGGTAGAGATAAAATTTATCCCAAAGTATTCTCACCATTACATTGTAATTGATTGTATGATTTTGATCCATCGCACTCACAGACTACAGTTTTAGGGCTTATTCACACCTGCCTTGTTTGGTTTGAACTAAACCAAAAAAAAATCCCTGTTCCACACCTTTCGGGCCCTAAAACTGCTCTCTGAGCAGCATGTTGTTAGACCGTTGGTTAAAAATGAGTCGTAGCTCAACATGAGGCAAAGAAGCGACAGAATGTCTGTTAGATAATTGGGCAGACGCCAACGTAGAAAGAATGCTGGAAAACACACATAAACATGCCGATGTATTTTATACATTCAACACCAGGATGAGGGTGAGGGAGTTGGACCAGTCCGCAGATCAACTGTTGCATGAAGGTAAAGATAAAAAGCTACATGGAGGTGCGGTGGGATGCCCTGCACCAAAGTGGTGTTTATGCGGATGTAAAAAAGAAATCCAAATTTTCTGCAAACGTTCATAACTATGAAACAAATCAATATCCACATGAGTGTGGCACACTGGATCTCCATGATTGTTTACATTGACCGGCATCTTTATCGCATGACTCCACCACAGACCGTTTTGTCCAATGACTGAACGGTCTTTGAGCACATGTGGGTGTGTTGACAAATTCTGGGACTCTTGCGAAAATTGCAATATAAAAAGGAACTGCACCAAACAAAAAAAGAAACACTGAATTTTGGTCCGGACCAAAGAAAGCAGATTAAAGGACTTAACTGGTATGGATACGCCCTTATTTTGAAAACCAACTGGATTTTCTTGCATCTCGAAAGTCCAACTTCCTGTCTGCGTCATCTGTGCCAAAACAAAAGATACCGTCACATTAAAAAAATAAAAAAAATACAGAGCAAACATACCTTCATATTTTAAAGGGTCAAAACCAAAAATTCAGAGAAAAAATACAACAGAAGAGGAATCTAACATTGCTGCCGTGCGCCGTTGTGTGGTCATTTTTCTGAAAATTATGCCCCCCCTCGAGTTTTTTCACAAATTGCACCCTGTATGTATGTTTGTAGTTACTATGCAACATAATCTCTACCTTTCCCTTTTCTGGTTAATCATTAGTGATTTGCCTTAAACGAAAAAGAGTAAGTGATGTCTGCACATTTTCCACTAAGGATGGTTTATGTATGAATCAAGTTCCTCACAAACATAGCAAATGTGTGTGTATGTGTCTGCAGGCATCACACAGTTGCCATGAGGAGGTGGCTCGTCTACAGGAACGAGAAAAGCACCTGAGGAACCAGCTTCATAAACAACAACTCCTCCAACACAGATTACTATTGCTCAACCAGCCTGGCAGCAAGAATAAAGCCATAGCTGACCAGAGCCAGTACACCAAGTACACAGGTCGGTGAGGGCCTCAAGTCTCACGAGTCTCACATCTGAAAACTGTGTAACTGTGTATTTGTGTGATTTTGTGTGTGTGTGTGTGTGTGTGTGCGTGCGTGCGTGCGTGCGTGCGTGCGTGCGTGCGTGCGTGCGTGCGTGTGTGTGTGTGTGTGTGTGTGTTTGTGCGTGTACAGATTGCGGCCAACTTTTCAGTTCTGGCTTTAGAGCTAGTGGTTTCTACAGGATTGAACCCCTCAGCAGCCCTTTTCCTGTCAGAGTCTTCTGTGACATGAGTGAAGGAGGCGGTTGGAATGTGATACAAAGAAGAATTAATGGAATTGAGAGATTTAACAGGTGAGTCGTCTAGGGTGTCTCATACCTGTGGATAACTATGAAATAACTATATACAAAATATACATATAAGTTATCTATCTCTCTATTAGATCATGGGTGGATTATAAGAACGGTTTTGGAGACATGAATATGGAAATGGAAGACTTTTGGCTTGGAAATGACAACCTCCATTACATCACTGCACAAGGTTAATACCATCTCAAAGAGCCACTCACTAAATTTTGCAATTCAAAGCTGTACCAATTATTTTTTTCCAATATTCTCTACATTGCCAGTGGATCAAATGACTATGCATTGTAAAATTGTAAACTTATAGGTCACAAATAGTACCTCTTTGAATGCTATGTTTTTTAGCCCAGTGTTTTGGTTAAGTCTAGGTCATCATCATTTCCAGCACCACCTGGCAGCAAGCTATGATAGTGTTTGTAACAAATCAGTGAACATAGTATAGCTAGCAGTTTGTCTTGTTTAGCAGTTGCCAGACACTGATGACAGAGTGAATATCGATTTGTCACAACTCCAAATGATGGCAACTGTTCCTCTGTCTGATAAAAGGCAAATGCTATTTAACCCCATTGTTTGTAGTTTTTCCTGCTGCCCCCATGTGGCAAAAAATGAATTATTGCACAAAAGACTATTTCTTGATGGATTGGAAGAATTTGAAGGTGCTTTTAAAGAGAACTTTAATTACTTTTTTCTCGGTCTGTTTCAGACAATTACACTCTAAGGATTAATCTGGAAGACTTTGATGGCAACCAGCGCTATGCCGAGTACGAGTACTTCAAAGTGGCAAATGAAAAGGTTGTTGCTGTGTGACAGTGATGTAAAAGATTACTGATATATTACAATTTCAAGCTTATGGTCTAGATCTTTACTTATGGCAATACCAGGAAATACAACTTTCTAATGTATTAACTGGATCATTTTCTTTCTATTCTCCACGCAGGCTTTAATTTTGCGCTCTGGCAAGTTTTCAGATTTTCCTCTTTCTCACTCTGCAGGATAACTACCGACTTAACTTCGGAACCTATAGAGGTACAGCTGGGGATGCTCTTTCTGGAAGTTATCAGGTTGGTGTGTCAGATTGGGCCAGTCACCAGGGCATCGAATTCAGCACCTATGACAAGGATAATGATAACTACAATGGAAATTGTGCACAGGAAGACAAAGGAGGCTGGTGGTTCAACAAGTATGGGTTTTGTTCCTGAAAAGTCTGACTTTCCAACCATTTCCATGCAGCACATATGCAGCAAATTAATACCAGTCATTTATCACCGTAAAAACAACTGAATAGTCTTTCTTCCACAGGTGTCACTCCGCTAATCTGAACGGCATATACTATCCCAATGGACACTATAGTGGGATGACAGATGATGGTGTAGTTTGGTACACCTGGAGAGGGTGGTGGTACTCCCTAAAGACCAGCATTATGAAGCTACGACGAACTGGCTTTAAGACTGCTTCTTTCGATGACCCCAATGCTTTTCATCACCTTCCACCCTCCTAGATCAGACATGAGCAGATATCAAAGCTCCTCAGTTTGACTATTTGAACAAAAACATTTGATAACCAGTAATGTTATGATTTGGACTAAAATAATACTTTAGGTTTATAAAGAGAACAGTATGAATGCTATCTTAATATTGTTATAACTCCAACCCCAGATAGCATGAAGATATGGGCCATGACTGGCACTGACCCAGCATTGCTGGTTCAGACAAAAAGCATGTGATCTGTGATCAAAAAGCAAATCATTTGTGGGCTATGCTATGAACTATTTGTGGCTCAGTTCTGGCAAACAAGAGTAGGCTGTCCCAAGTGCCATCATTCCACGGGGTATATGAGTCAAATTGATATTTCTGATGTGGGCCAGATTTGGGCCAAAACAATTTTGCTATTTGGGATATGGAGTTGTTTTCACTGGTAATAATCAAGACAGCTGCTGACAAATACGCTTCTCATTTAAATGAAACTTTAACTACACAATGAAAATAAAGATAAACAAGAGTTTGGCAGCTTGTAAAGCAGAGTACTTGTAAAAAGCATAATCTGTATGCTTATTGGGGGAAATAATGTCCAAACAGCTGGTCCCCTTTGTGTCCTCCCATGGAATTCTGATGTTTCAATGAGCGCTAGACAAAGAAGTGCTGGACTTAAGGTGGTTAAAGGAGTGTCATTTCCGTTCACTCGTATAAAAAGCTCGAACCAAGCTCTTATATATGCAAAATCTATCTATCTATCTATCTATCTATCTATCTATCTATCTATCTATCTATCTATCTATCTATCTATCTATCTATCTATCTATCTATCTATCTATCTATCTATCTATCTATCTATCTATCCATCTATCCATCCATCCATCCATCCATCCATCCATCCATCCATCTATCCATCCATGTGTATGGACAGGAACCAGCCACCATCTCAATGGCAGATATCCAAAAAAAAGTGACAAAAATGAAGAGTTGGATAGCTGACATAATCCACATCTACTGGCTGAAAAAAACGAACCACCCTCCACAAATGCCTAGCAGTACAAATGAACCAACTGCTGGTTAACACAGGGTAGAATAGAAGGGAACCATCTCGTCCAATTATCCGCAAATGACCTGTGTCTCAACCACAATAGGTAGGACAAACTAACTTGCATAAATGTCCAAAATAAATGAAAAGAAAAATAATATTATCCATCTGGGAGTGTTTTGTTCCCCTGTTCTGCCGAATCATAATGAACCGTTATGGGTATGGGATTAAGGGTATAACTGTACTGTTATACCCCTAATCAATAGGTATGTCTTCCAACCCCAAAAAACATGGACTTTGTTTGTTTCAACCTTCTGTTATAACACATAAACATGCTGCGTTTGCGCTCCATTACAGATGAAAAGGTCACATTACACCACATAATACTGTTGTGTACTCTAGCAGTTAATCCAAATAAAGGTCAACACTGTTTTCTCTATGTTCTACGATATGACACATTTCTCACAGTTGTGTTGTTGTTGTTGTTTTTTTTCATATTTCGACATGACCAGTCAGTCACCATGTGGCAGAGAAATGCTCCATGCTGGACTGCAACTTGGAGCTGTCTCTAGCATTAACCTTGCTGCATGATTGATGGAGGACCTGAAGTATCCACATATGAAGATCATCTCCTTTGACATTATTCGGAGATACAGTTGTAAGCTGCTGCCGATTTGGTAAAATTAACCATGGCAACATTTTTTCATTGTGAAAATATCAGTGTTGTGTCCCAGGAGCATCACTCACACAGCGAGATGTTCACTGGGCATGTTTAAATAGTCAAGTTTATATATTAATTAATATATTGGTTATGGACATGTAAGGTTTATATTTTGAATTAGTCTTTTTTTGAGCAAGCAGGCATTTAAAACATGAGTGGTGCGCAAAAAAGGTTGTGGGAGTGGGAGTTTGTGGAGTTGTGGAAGTTGGTGAGATCGAGATTGAAGCAATATTTGAAAAAACAACAACAAATGAACGAAATGGAGGAGAGACGTCTTGCGGTTGTTGTTGCCGTCGGGATGATGTATCAGCAGGCCGAAGAGGGGGCTGCCGACCTCGCACGGAGGATTCAGGAAAGGAGAGCCAGGATACTGAAGAGAAAGTAGAGAACACGTGCCTTATTAGCTTGCCTTGCTACCTATGTAAGCAAACAAATCCTTATGACGTTTACATCACCGCTCTCATCTAAACGCTTTATGGATATTTTCCATTATTTGAAGAACACTATTCATCCATTTTTTTCACATTTCGACATGACCAGTCACCATGCGGCAGAGCAATGCTCCATGCTGGACTGCAACTTGGAGATGTCTCTAGCATTAACCTTGCTGCATGATTGATGAAGGACCTGAAGTATCCACATATGAAAATCATCTTCTCTGACATCAATTGGAGATGGAGCTGTAAGCTGCTGCCGATCTGGTAAAATTAACCACGGCAACATTTTTTCATTGTGAAAATATCATTGTTGTGACCCAGGAGCATCACTCACGCAGAGAGATGTTCACTGGACACGTTTTAATAGTCAATTCAATTCAATTCAATTCAATTATACTTTATTAATCCCTAGGGAGGGTTCCCTCAGGGAAATTAGCTACACCTCATCCACCACTGTGTTTGCAAAAATACAACATCCTACCCTATGGATACTTAAGAGAAAGTAGAGAACACGTGCCTTACTAGCTTGCCTTGCTATGTAAGCAAACAAATCCTTATGACATTTACATCACTGCTACGATCTAAACGCTTTATGGATATTTTCCATAACCCTACCCCTTATTAACCTGAAATTACACAGGAGCAATTTGATTTTTGTTTTAAGTCATGTTTTTGTTAAAACATGGATAAGCTCACCTTGCAATCACAGAATCAAGTTTATCATGTACAGTTATGATACAATCAGCCACACAAGTCAGATGTTAGAGGGAATTTAATTTAGCTATATAGTAGATACATGAGTAGAGTAAATACAAATATGTAGAAACATTACAAGTCAAATAAACATATCAAACATAGCAATTAATTAAAAGAGTTGAAAATGTTTATTTAATCAACAGGAGCTAAGAAAAAAGCACAACTGAATATTCATAACTGAATGCAAATGTGCCTATTATTTGCACATTTCTGTCTGGAGCTGACGTGAAGCCAGTCTTCAGGCTATCCAGGGACAGCTTTAGTGTGATTTTTGGACTGCTGGAGCCACAAGCTCGAGGTAATGGTGACTGTTTATTGGCTGGCTTGTGGAGCCTCCCACAGGGTCACAGCAGACATGTTTGATATGCCCCAATCAACAGTCTGCAGGATGGTCCATAAGGTGGTTGGAGGGATGATAATGGTTATCCACAAGGTTATTCAGTTCCCCAAGCCAGAATAGCTGGAGGCGGTGGGGTCTGGTTTTGCCTGCTTGTGTGGTTATCAGGCATTAGCCCAAGCTGCTGGAGACATCGATGAGTGCCATGTCCGCATTCTTCCCCCTAGAGAACCACAGAAAAAGTGTTATTTAAACAGAAACTCTTCCCCTCAATAATCCTGCAGGGTGTCTGTGACTCAGCTGGAAAATTCCTTGGTAGGGGAGCCAGGTTACAGGCGTGATGCAATGGTTCTCCATAGATCCCCCGTGTTGCAGCAGGGCCAGTATCCACCACCTGGATACTTTCTACTGGGAGATGAGGGATACCCATGTCTGCAGCATCTGGTGGTCATCATGACACCATACTGCCAGCCAGTAGCCAGTAAGATCATTCTCTAAACACACACTTACCAGCACATATGACAAACTTTGCATTAGTGTATTGTATTATTAATAATTTCACAGACAGAGTTGAAGTAAGATTCAAGCGTCACCACGCCAAAGGTCGCAATATCATTGAGCATGCCTTTGGGATGCTGAAGACCCACTGGCGCAAGATTTTTCTGTGGGCTCTGGAGGTCCACCCTCTGTTTGCGCCAAAGGTTATTGGTGCCTGCTGCATCCTCCACAACATCTGCCTGTGAGTTGGAGACCTTGTGGAAGAAGATGGCAGCGGGGATGGAGATGAAGAGGAGGAGAACAGGGAGGAGGATGAGACCTGCAATGGGGCAAGGACAACCAACTGGACGCTAAATCAACTGGACTCTGCAACCAATCAAACCACAGGACCTGCAAACCAACAGAAGAGATATAGCAGCTACGTATTGACATGTTACTGTTTCAGTTTTTATTCACCTTACTTCATCTTCACCTGAAAAATAAGACTCAACACAATAGACTCAATTTGCTCACAAATATCAGAAACAGAAAATGCTGTCAGCTTCATGTTGGTTAAATGTGCCTTTATATCACCTTTTGATTGAATTTATTAATGCTAGTGCTAAATAACAGCCTTGGTTAATATTAAAGATGCTCTCTTCGTCACTTTAACTGAGATATTAATTGGGATAAAGAAGACTCATAAAAAAAGTCAAACTAACAGTAAAATTCATTCACTGTCCTACTGCTTATTCTGGCTAGTCCGGGTCGTGGTTGTGCTGGAGCCGATCCCAGCTGTTGAATGGGTGAGCGGCGGGACTAGACGCCACATCGCAGGGCCACATGAAAGACATACAACCACTCACACGCACACCTACGGGCAATTTAGAGTAGCCAGTTAACCAGTTAAGGTGGGAGGAAGCTGGAGTACGGAGAGAACCCACGCAGACACGGGGAGAGCATGCGAACTCCACATAGAAAGACCCCAGGCCGGAGTTGAACCTGCGACCTTCTTGCTATGAGGCAACGGTGCTAACCACCACACCACCGTGTCGCCCCGAACAGTAAAATGAAAAGCTAAATCCTTTGAGCATCATTTGGTTCATCCACTGATCATTTAACAAAATGTACACAGGCGAATAAAATACAACAGTCAAATTAAGTGAACCTTAATCACAGAGTGCAGTTCACTGACTCATGTCTAGCTGCACTACCACTCACCATGTAGCCACACCCCTTTCTATATCATCTAATATGAAATAAATGGGGTTTTAATTTTTGAAGGAAAACATCATTCTTTATTAAAGATGACATTAATCTAGCGACCGAGACTATAAACCCGTCAGGAAAATGCTATTGAGGGAATAAATCAGGATAGATGTAGGTAATTTTTTCTATGGACTTGTATGGACTCAAGGTTTTTTCTGCAACCGCGGGTGTCAGCTCCTCCCAGCCATCAGACAGAATGCTGCATAGACTTCACTTTTGAGAAACAGAAGCAGAACCAGAAGCTTGGTCCACTTCTATATACAGTCCATACACAGTCTACAGACACTCAAAGTAAGTGCTGCTGATGTTTGGGGGCGTGGGGTTGGTCAGACCAAACCAACAAACCACAACCTTGTTTTCGCTGCATACATTTACATCATTCAAACTTATATGTTTACAAGGACATGAATGGGTCCCCACCACCCCCTGTGATTTCCAACCACGGCAAATTACAGTTTGTTCAACCTAGTGTTGATTAGATCTAGCTTCAATGTTTGGTCTAGCCTGTAGTTTGCTAAACAGTAGACATAACAAAACATACACACACATAAGTCATATCTCAAAAGGCTATAGGTTACAATAAGCATCAGAACTGAGAGGCAGCCTCCTACCTCTCCCCCAACCATTCAAGGCAGATAGCCACTTACAGTTTTTTTCTCTTGCCACAGTTGCCATGCTTGCTCATGGGCGAATTGTTGGATCTCTGTAAATTAAAGAGTAAGGTCTTGATGAAAAGTGTCATGACATAACTTTTGTTGTGATTTGGTGCTATATAAACAAGATAACCGATAACCTATAACCAACACTGTGTGAAAACCCCCAGTGATGGTCAGTGCTCTTTCCTCCTCCTCCACGACAACTTCCTCATCCTCCTCCCTGTACCTTGTGTACCATGTATTTGTACCGTTTCTTGAACTGGCTTATGGTGGTGGTCACAAAGAGATGTGCCTGTTTTTCTTAAGACGTCAATATGTTTGAATACTTTTCTGTTTTACCTTGAAATTGTGCATAACATGTACTTGTATTTTAATGTGTTTTTGACTCACTGCTATGTTGGCCACGTCTCTCTTGCAAAAAAAAAAAAAAAAAAAAGATTTTCAGTCTCAATGGTACGACGGAGGATTAGGGCCACATTGAGATTTTTTTTTTTTTTTTACTTCGAGAAAAAAGTCATTACAACGAGAAAAAAGTCATTATTAACGAGGGAAAAAGTCATTATTAACGAGAAAAAAGTCATTATTAATTAGATTTTTTTCTCATTAGTAATGAGAAAAAAAGTCGTAACAAATTCTAATATGTTGATTTAGGGGACAAAAATGAGGGACGTGGGGCATTTCGTGGAATTGTATTTCAGTTTAGGTTTCAAGAACAAAGAGATACTTAATATTTTGGCACATCAGCATCACGTTGTGATTAGTATCAGGACATTAAAAAGAATATGCAAGAAAATGCATCTTTTCTGGAGAAAGAACCAGACGTGTATGGAGGAAATCGCTGCTTTTCTGGAGGAGGAAATGGCTGCAAGTGGTCGACTGCAAGGATATCGGTGGATGCATCAGCGAGCCATACAGAGGGGTTTTGTGGTTTCTCAAGAAACAATCCGACTGATAGTTAAGATTTTGGATCCCGAGGGAGTCGAGCTCCGGCGAGCACGGCGTAGTACACCTGCAGGGGCCCCAACGCGTTATGGCACATGGATTCTTATGATAAACTAAAGCCCTATGGCATTGCTATTAACGGCTGCATTGATGGATTTAGTCGCCACGTGATGTGGATGGAGGCATATACAACTAACAGCAACCCCAAGGTAATAGCTGAATACTTCATTAATACTGTGATGCACATTGGAGGCTGCCCGCAGCGCTTGAGGGCCGACCCAGGTACGGAAAGTGGGCACATCAGAGACATACAGAGGTTCCTGCGGAGAAATCACACTGATCATCATGCGGGAGATGGGAGCTTCATTTACGGATGCAGCACTGCCAATCAGCAGATAGAGTCGTGGTGGGGAATCCTGCGTAAACAGAGTGTACAGTTTTGGATGGACATACTTCAAACCCTCAAAGATGATGGGCTTTTCTCAGGGGACTTTCTGGACAAATCCCTGGTCCAGTTCTGCTTCCTCAACCTCATCCAGGTAGGCTACAATGTTGGATGAAGTTGTTAATTTAATGTTCTTAAATGTTTAATGGTGATACTTTTAATTAGAGTGTCATTTTTAAATGTTTATTTAGGCTAGTTAAAGAGAAAGTATAGCCTATAAGATAATTAATGCAGTTTGTGTATTTCCTGCAGTATAGTTGATAGTCAGCTCATTTCCTAAGATAGAGTACAGTGCTTTAATCAAAGCAGATCATATCAGCCAAGGGATCTTCAAAATATACTGCATTTTCATTAATCAAAAGTGGTTGTATTGATTAATTAATGTTAAATGGATATTTCTTTTCAGGATGAACTTGACAAGGTTGTCAGAACATGGAATACACACCAGCTAAGATCAAGACCGACCCATGGTGTGTCGAGAGGACGGCCCATTCTCATGT
>CAAKHG010017030.1:6854-18002 GCA_901007715.1 Dactylopterus volitans | reverse complement strand
TATTTCTGTTCTTCGATACGCAACCTTTATTAGTTCCCGCACTCGTTCTGAGAATTGAGGTCCGATGCAGTTTTACACCGATCAGCCAGGACATTAAAACCCCTGCATGTTTACCATAGAATATAATGGATATAATATAATGCAATAAATTCTATCTTCGGGGGGAGTTTAATGTCGAATTTTGGTGTTCGGATATTTTAACTGTTATTGAGACTGTAATTTGTCTCGCTGTTGAACGGTACTGGAGGTGTCCCTAATACTTTGGTCATCTCCACTCGGGGCGACGAAATATCAGGAATCGGCGCCAATAATACTTAAATGAATCAGTGACTGTGACGTGTCACACACATATAATCGCGTTCCACACACTCACATACACAGATGCGACTGACACATTTCCCGGTTTCCCGGTGCTAAATCAATGAACTCGGCTGAGAGCTGGAAAGTGACGTGGATACACGGACGATAATGCAGCTCCCCCGCGTCCTTCACAGACACGCAGCTATTTCACCCAGGCCACAAGACGGGCCGTCACGAATTTGAGGTGCGAAGAGACAAAAAAAAATACATTTCCGTAAGATGCAACTGGTCCTTCCCGTCGATATTTACTGCCGCTGCGGGCGGAAGCGACTTCCAAACTCTACGGGGAGCTTTAAGTACCGAGCAGCTGATGGCCGTGAAAGGGCGACTGGGTGGGGGGTGGTGGGGGCAGCGCAGCCGCTTCGCAGCAACCAAGAGCGGGCAAACTCGCCGAATTCTTACCCGTTAAACAACGTCGCAGCTCCCCCCGGTGTCCGCCAACATTAGCTGAAGCGAGCAGACGGCCAGCCTAACCCACCATCACACATCTCCAGCCTCCCGCCCGCTCTCCTGCCCGTGGCGACGGCGCGCAGACTGCCGAGCTGCCGCTAGCCTCGTTCCGCTGGCAGCGCAGCCGCTCTCCTCCCGTCGACGCCGACGTCCAGCAAGCGACTGGCGCGCAGAGAAGGCGCCGCTTCGCGGCGGCGGACGGAGTTCGATTTACGTGGACTTCGGAGTGACGCCGGAGACATTTGCCGGATAGAAGCGCATCGGCGCCCGACCGCAGCCCGACGTCCCAGCGAACTACGTTGCGCACGGGAGAAAGCTAGTCGGCGGCTGGCTAGCTCGCTAACGTTTGTTGCTAGGCAGCAGAGCCGAGGACTTCTTCGTCTCTTCGATTATTGGCGGTTTGCATTCGTGCAGAGTTGCATACCGCCACCTTCTGTTCAGGTTATGTCATCACGCCGTTTATCGTGTTCCCTAAAGTCTTGCCATGATGATCTTCTTCTGATTTTTCTCCTTTCTCTATAACTCTTTATGATTATGGCATTGTATATTGTGTTCATCCCACCATTTTGGACAAATCTACATTCCTTTCTTGTTAATCACTGCTGTTCCTCCTTTGCAGAGCAAAACACAGCCCAGTTCAAGGGAATCGACTGATGCATGGAACTGATTGTTCTTCTTTGTATTATAATTTCCTTTAAGTTGCATTACTGCCTCCTTGTTTAAACTGTCTTACTGTTGCTCTTGTACATATTACTTCCAGTCTTGTGACAAATCAACTTCTCATTCTTTGTTTTCAAATACTCAAATATTTGATAATTGATTAATGTATGTTTTTTTTTTTTTAATTTATCCTGTACAGACCTGTAGGCTGACCTTTGCCCTCCTTTTTTCCATTTTTTTTGGTGAGAAACCAGAATTGGCATACTGTCGCGTTTCTTCACGATCACAATGGCCAGTTGGATAATTCGCTATAATCAAAGAAAAAGTGTGCAGGTCAAGGCACTAAACACAAAAAAAACTTAAACATTTTGCAAATATTCGCTTTGTAATATTGTATGAATCCTGCAATACCTGAAGAATGTGAATGTTGTGTGCGGGCTATGTGTTTGACAATGTTACAATTTCCTTCAGCAGACGCTTTTATCCAAAGCGACGTACATCTGGGAGACAATCCAACACAAGCAAGATCTAGTCAAAGGAGAACCGCACAAGTGAGTGCTCAAACAATCACTTCCTTTTGTTTATTCAGAGAGTTTTAGTTTGTAGTATTTTTATTGTTCTCTCGGCTTTTAGGGATTGCATTTCAGTTCGGTTTTACAATGATTGTCGTTTTACAAGTACAAGACATATTCTGTTCCATTCTATTCCAAGTTGCTGTGACCAAGTCTTCATCTGCTTTTAACTGCTCGCTCTCCTCGGGTGGTTTCATCCTTTTTCACCACTCCTATTTACTTTGCGTTTCATGTGTCTTCCTTTGATTGCATTATATCATTGCTGTTTGCACTGTTTAATTATTTCCCAGAGAACTCTATTTTTCCCCACCAATTTTTAAAATTGAATAGCTACGTCCACATCCGCTGCCCTCTTTGGAGACTTGTCCGCCTTCTCATTTGCCCATCGTCCCCACTGATGCCGGTACCCATGTTTTCCTTTTGACTGGCCAACAAAATGCTGGTTTTCTGACTGATCCCACAGTATTTTATTGTTTTAATTACTCTCATTTCCCCCAACTACTTAAATGCCAACAGAAGTGTAAAAAAAGTCTTGCGTCCTTTAACCTACACCGGCCTGGCGACTGGGAATCACCACTGTCACTCCTGTTCACAGTGTTGCTGTTTGTCAAAAGCCATACACAGTCATAATTATCTTCCCTATAAATGTAAATCCCCGAACTAGATCAGCTATTCTAATTCTGCTCTTAATATTCAGTAAATCCATCTCCTGCATTTTAAAACCTCAAGACAGACCAAACAGGACAGGTCTCGTCTCCAAACAAGCCTCCAGGACCGTTCTATTTGGGCACCGTTCTTTACCCCCCCTTAGATTTATCAGTTGTTGTTGGCAGCCCACTTCAACGCAAAGAGCGTTGGTGCAGGTTTCACTGCCCTCAGCAAGCTCCTCAGCAAGGGTCGGAACAACATCCAAGTCTGAGAGCACAGACTTGGCTGCTGAGCAATACACCTCACAGCCATGATCTATTCTTGCCCGGATTAGTGCAGCATATGTGATGAAATATCAGCCCCCCCCATTCTAGTGCTGCCAGACGCCTCATCGTGACTTCTCTTTGCGATTCTCTCTCCGTGTTGTCGAGGATCAAAAATGATCAGAATCAAAAAGGGACTGGCTTCGACACTACACTTAGCTAGCTAGTTAGTTAGTCGAAGAAATATTCATTCAATATTCATATTCATTTTCACTTATTAGTTCCTCAATACAAGAATAAAACCTTAATTCCTACAGCAGTCAGGGGAGTTGTGCAGTGTTATTGCCAATAAACACTGATGCGGATCCAGAGTTCGGTAACATGTTAATCCTGTGACACTCAAACCTCCAGAGGTGCCATCCTGTAGACCTGCACGGTTGGTCTAAGAAGATAATATTATTAATAAAAATAACAAAATTATTTGTGTAGCACTTTTCAAATCAGCAGCTCTGCAGTAGATTCTCGTTTTAGGGGCAGACTTTTGTTGACTCTTCATTGAATCTGTGTGACAGAGGTGCTGGCATATTTTAATGATTGTTATTGTAACAGTAATTTGTGTTGCTCTTGAACCGTACTGTGTTACACTGATATTTTGGCTTGAAGGGAGAATTTGTTACAGGGCTGTTGCATCATATTTTTTGGTAAACATGCAGTGGTCATAATTTTAAGCCTGGTCGGTGTATGAGGAGGTTGAACCTGACTTCATAGTGGGTAAAAAGTTGTGTCTTGTGTAGTTCAGTGATCAAATAACTGAATGTCTTTTCTCTGCCCATGAAATTTGCAAAAAAACAAAAACAACAACAAAATAAAACAAAACATCAACGATATATGCACATCACAGCTCAGCTTCCAATTTAACAGCTCACAAATCAAACATTCTGGATCTTCTCATGTGGAGAGGGATGTCTGCATAATTGAATGGTGGACTAGCTTCATCGGTACATCGAACCATGATTGTTTGTCAGACAGCACGGAAATTATCTCCTGCAATTACGCTTGATCTGAATATTTGAAACTAGGCGATCTCAAAGGGCATCAGGTTTACCAAGAAATGGTTGATGATGCAGAAAAGTGCACGGTAATAACTCTAAAACACATTTTCAGTGTGTTAACGGGCAATTTCAGATACTTTGTGCTTTGGCTGTTGCTCACACAAAACAGGCTGGTTGGCTTGACCTGATGATTTCAGGGGTGAAAGTCACGAGTTCAACGTCACTGTGACCTCGCAAAACACATTTTTTTTGGCCACCATTCAAGCATTCATACGCTGATCATGACAGATGTTCACACAAATGCCTGCCTGGATAAAATATTGAAGTGTAAACATGTTATGTGTATGGTTGTCCTTACTGTGACCCGTTTGATTATGGCGAAAACTGGGTCTCAGGAATAGTCTGATGTCATGCCTCTCAAATGTAGAATAAACATCCATTTGGACTCAAGGATGAACTGGTGACTTGTCCAATTCATAACCTTCACTAAAAGTGAGTTGGCACAAGCGCCATAAACAATTTGAGTGTACAGGCGTCTACCAGCTCCATCGAGTCCTCCAAGTAGGAATATATTAGCAGCACATGTATCTCAAAATAGGGCGACACGGTGGTGCGTCATAGCAAGAAGGTCGCAGGTTCGACTCCCGGCCTGGGGTCTTTCTATGTGGAGTTCGCATGCTGTCTGTGTGGGTTCTCTCCGGGTACTCCGGCTTCCTCCCACCGGGATCGGCTCCAGCACAACTGTGGAATAAGCTGGAATAAGCGGAAGACGATGAATGAATGAATGAATGAATGAATGAATGTATCTCAAAATACTTGGATAAAGTATGTGATTGAATGGCAATTGTAATTTGTTTGAATGTTATAAATATTCAGATATCATCATAATTGATCAGATTTTGTCGACACACAATATATGTATAGAGAGAGAGATAGATAGAGATAGATAGATAGATAGATAGATAGATAGATAGAGAAATAGAGAGAGAGAGTCGACAAAATCTGATTATGATGATATCTATATATATATGATGATGATATCTATATATATATATGTATATTGGGAGAATGGAGACGGGTTTTGCAGTTAAATATCAAAGTAAACATAGACAATGGAAGGTGGGTATATATGTATATATATGGGGGGGTGGATATATGTGTGTGCGTGTGTGTGTGTGTGTGTGTATATATATATATATACTACTTAAATTCTCATATTTATATCATATTCTCTAAAATACTCTCGTTGACTTTCATGACACAAATGGGTGCGCTATCTCCGGGGAGCTCCTGCAGTTGCGGACACGGCGGGACGGACGGGCGGCGCGAAACAAGCGCCCACCCGCCCCGACAGCGCGCGCCAGGCGGAAGTGCAACCGGCTTCTCTTCCGGCTTTTGCGTTGCCGTCATTGGTTTCCCCGCGTTTGTCGAACGGCGGGAACGAGCTGCCTCACCGTCTGCTCGGTACCGTAAAGACAACAAACGTCTTTCAGCCGGCCGTTTTGCTCGCCCACACGCAGCTTCTGCTTGGCTTTTCTTCTTCTTTTTTTTTTTTTTAAATTTACGGTCGCTTGTGTCTGTTAGCGTCACCCGCTGCGCGTCAACGCAGTAAGTTTTTAAGCCGCCGTTTCGCGTTTGTGGTCGAGTTGTTATTGAGTGACGGCCGCGCTCGAGTTAATCTCCGCTAAACGGAGCAAACCGCCTTTCCCCGGCCGCGAAATGTGCTTTTTTCGTGGCGCATTAATGTTTTAAGTGTCACCGTAGGGAATCAAAGAGACATTAGACGGAGAGAAAAGCTGTAGGATGACCTCCAAGTCCATCTTGCAGGGGATGAAACCCCCTGCTAGTGTTTAAGTAATAATCCTTTAACCCCTGATTTGGCGGATCATCCAGTTTGGACGCGATAATCAATCAAAACTGCCTGAACTCGATTTTATGTGGTTATTTTTAATCGATTGATGGGTGTTAATAACTTCTTAACGAACCTATTGAAGTATTCTTTGGTGCTTTTGTCATTTGGTGTCCCAAGTCGTGTCTTTGCCAGCTGCCGCTCCCTGTCACAGCGGCACAAACTAAGTAACACAAGATTAAGTCAGTTATTAGGTTTATTAGATGACTTTTCAGGGTATACTCACTGTTATATGCCGTGTACAGGCCAGCCAGAAGTAGAAGTTAAGATGTTGAATTTTTATTTAATCTGATTGGGACTGATGCTGTTGAACTGAACTGGAGGTGTCCCTAATACTTTGGTCATCGTCCTCATAGTCCTGCGGGGATTTGGACTCTGCAGGCAAAGAAGACAGGCTAAAAGCTATTTCATATAAAGTACGTCAGATCAAACGTAGACATCGAAATGAAACTTGTTTGGCTCACAGCACCTTTGACATTTTGACCGTTGGCATGACGACACCAGTCTTGTCCGGGGCACCGCGTCGTATTTCCCAGACTTCATTGTCATTAGGGAATTCAGAGGGACTTCAGACTTTTATGTTGATTCATTCATGGCAATGCTGGCGTGCACCTCGCTGTCGGAACACTACAAACCGTGATGACGCCTAGAATATGATCTGGGGGGGCACATGTGAACATGCTTAATGCTTTTACCATCAGGCAATATGGAGTTCAGGAAGAAGACCTCTGTTCGCACAACTGAGACGGAGCTCTATGGACATTGCCTGCAGTTCTACACGCAGCCTCCTCTTGAAAACATCTCTCTCGTCGAATTTGAGACATTTGCTGTGGAGAGACTGAAACGTAAGAGCTCGGGCAAACGCTTGGCATATTTTGATTTTGAAGTTGTGATTTTTTTTTTCTCCTTTGCTTTTATGAACTACCCAGAGTTAATGCTGATTTTCGCTAATACCTTCGCAGTGTTGAAGACCATTGAGACTTTGGGAGTGAGCTTTGTGAAACAGTCTGAACAGTACAAAAGCAAACTGGAGAAGGAGTCCAAAAACCTCAACTTTCCTCACAGAGCAGAAGCTGTGAGTATGTTTAACGTTTCACATATTCTGACTAGGCGTGTAACGGCACACAGAGGTCAGGGTTCGGTACGACCGGGTTCAATTTATTTGACTTATAAGGGTCCCCTAGTACCTTACGTGGGTCTTCTATTACCTTAAATCTGTCCTCTATTACCTTACATGGGTCCCCTACTCCCACACATGGGTCCCCTACTACCTTACGTGGGTCCCCTCAATCTTACATGGGTCCCCTACTACCGCATATGGGTCCCCTACTCCCACACATGGGTCCCCTACAACCTTACGTGGGTCCCCTCAATCTTACATGGGTCCCCTACTACCGCATATGGGTCCCCTACTACCTTACATGGGTCCCCTCATTCTTACATGGGTCCCCTACTACCTTACATGCGTCCTCTATTACCTTACATGGGTCCCCTACTACCTTACATGGGTCCCCTACTACTGCATTTGGGTCCTCTATTACCTTACATGGGTCCCCTACTACCTTACATGGGTCCTATATTACCATACATGGTCCCCTACTCCCACATATTGGTCCTCTACTTCTATATGGGTCCTCTGCTACTGCATATGGGTCCTTCACAGGGGTCCTTTTACTGCTTTTGGATCCTCTATGACCGCATACGGCTCCTAACATGCCAATATCCTCCTAATGTCTTTGGTCTTTGGTGTAGACTTTACCGCCTTGCTTATCTTCAGTCACGTTGCTCAGCCTCCAGCCAGATTCATGGGTTGATTTGCGCCACTCACGTCTCTGGATTGCAGCGTGAGCGTGTGCATGTAAAAAAAATATGGACAGTTTTTATTATGCTCCACTGGATAAGATGAGAGGCATTTTAACAGAGAGTGACTGACAGGCCCAGGTGTGCACATTATACATTTCACTGTTCTATAAACCAACAGTACTTTAGATCCAGCTGGCACACAAGTTTAATGTCTGCATATGTGTTTATGTAAGCGTTTTTTTTTTTGTTTTTAATATTTGTGAGTTGTAAATATAACAGATGTACATTAGATTTACATCAAAAGAGCTGATGCAGAGCCCTCATCACGGCGAGAGTGATCGTGACCTACCTCTAGAGGGAGCTGTCATGAAATTCACTTTGAAAATCTGGCAGTTAAAGATTGCTCCGCTCCTGAAAAATAAAACTTGATCTTTTTTTTTTGGCACCCAATTTCATCCCAGTCTGATACCTCGTCCTGTAATTGGTCACTTTTAATTTTTCCATTTGATTCCCAAAATGCAGTCTGATATGATGTAATTTACCGTTCTGACACTTACATGCTGATAGTATTTAAGCTTTTTTTTTTTTTTTTTACATGTTAAAGATTTCAGCACGTTTGACACAAGTTGACAACAGACTAAGAAGAAATTTTCGTCAGTTAAATAACGATGTATTATCAACACTTGCTGTAGGTCATTCAGGATGACAGGAAACCTCAGATTGGACCAAGTGAATACGAGAAACGAAGGAAGGACCACATCTCCCACTTCATTCTCAGACTGGCCTACTGCCAAACGTAAGTCAAGTTTGTCATTTTCATATCACGTTTGGTGTGTTTTTTTTTTTTAGGTCAAAATTATCCTGTTGTGTTTCAAATGCAACTAAACAACGTGTGCGTTCTGCCTCGGATCTCAAAGGGAGGATCTCAGAAGGTGGTTCATACAGCAGGAAGTTGATCTCTTCCGCTACCGCTTCAATCAACTTCAACCAGCTCTGAAATTGAATTTTCTGCACGCTAATAATCTTCAATATAAGACGGTAAGCTTTAAGTTGTTTAGATGTTTTTGTTTTTTGTTTTTGTTTTTTAAATCTTGTTGAAAGTTTTCAGTTATTTTATGCCACTTCAGAAAATGATTTGGCTATTAAAGCAAAAATAACAAAACCCTTCTTTTTCTTTTCCCTTACAAATGGCCAAAAAAACTCTCTCTGTTGTTTGCTGAGGGTAACTTTAGGGTTGGAAATCACAAAGCTCCCAATATATGATATGATCCTGATACATGAGTCATGAAACGTTGAGTGTTGTGATGTAGCGATTTCTTGAGTTTTTCAATAAAATATATTGTGATTTATTAACTTTATTCAACCAAAAATTAGTTTCACTCGCATATACTTAGACAGGCATTTCAAGATCATTTCTAGACTGCCAACTGATCTGACCAGCATGAATATGGATTTTTGTCCTGCAAAAGAGAGGACTGCAATGTGCTCAAAGATGAGTGTTTTAAGTTTAATTTCCTATTCATCAAAAATGAACAGGAATATTCTAAAATAACGCCGTATGTTTCTTCTGATTGGCAAAGTGAAACATGTAAAGACAAGTTGTTTCTGAAATGGTGCCCTGTTTAATGATTCGCAGTAGACGCTGTTGTTCATTACATTTCTGACTCGGTTGTCCATAAGGCGGCTTATCTCACTGGTGGGTTATTGTGAAGGTTTCACCAGATGGTGCTGTTTGATCACAGTAATGTGGCCCAGAAATGATTCCAAGGGTGATTATAAATGTAAATGCTCAAATATGTTTTTTTCCCTTTCAGTGTTATTGTTTTTCTTTTTTAAAAACCTGCTTTAAAGTGAAATATCTAAGGACTATTTCTTTGTTTTACAGTACATTGTAGGCTATGTATATGTGCTTGGACTTTTAAGATCAGCAAGGATATATTTTAGGTTTTTGGATTTATAATTGAATTCATACATAATATATTTTACTTTTTTTGGCGCAAACTCTTTTCATTAAATGGATAAACAATACAACAAATGATAAAGAATCACGATTTTTTTTGGGATCATTTTTCAGCATAATGTGTCAAACCGGAACAAGTGGTACATTCCCATGATCCTCACTACTTGACAATATCACAACTGTCAAAGTTCTGCCGTTGCTGCTCTTCATTGAAATTCATCATCTTCATCAATATCCTTTCAGATGGCTTTTCAGGAGAAGATTGAGCTGAAGGAAAAACTTTTCAACTCCAGTCACACTATCAGTGGAATAAAAGTGGAGGATCAAGACTTCTACAAAGTGAGTCGCGGGTCTCTCGCTCCATTAAGACTTCTGAGATGGTTGAGAACCTCCGAATAGAAAATATTTTCTCCGTTTTTGCCGGTAAACATGTCCAAGAGTCCCAAGAGTAGAAGTAAAACACTGAAACAGAAGTAAAAGACATCTTTTTTCTTGCTTTCTTCCTCACTTCTCCTAACTGTCAACGCGCCGCCAGATAGAAACACAGTATCATATTAAATTCGTTTGATGTGCAAATATTCCTCTTTGAAACCATTACAATCTAGTCATTTCCACATTTGAGTGTCTTCCATCGACATACTTTAACAGAGGAGATGTTACAGCACTAAAATCTACACAATCAATTAACTGTGTTGCAGTTTGATGAAGGCAATATCTCCAGCAGTGACCACAAGTGTGTGTGTGAGAATGCATTAAATTGATATCAGCAGAGGATTTGAGGGCGGGGGAGTTAATTGACAGATTGATAAATAAGTGTGATAACCTCTGACGGTTTATTGGATTAAAGTACAGTTTGTCAGTCCATGGCACGAAAAGCAAATGGGAAATGTCACGAAGTAATACTTGGCAGTAAATGAAAATTTCCGAGAGGTTGCCGAGAGTCTTATTTATTGAGATGCTAAGTGTTACAAGTGCAAGTCTTTGGCTCCGCATGTTGATGCGGTCAGAACGTCAAAGGGGTTCAAAGGTCTGCTTTTAATATCCACTGTGCATATTGAATGTTGATGTACACTCCATATTTGAAATGCATTCATTATTCACAACTTTTTTTTTCTCCCCCCTCTCCTCACTCTTGTTTTTTTTATTTTAAAGGTTCCTTTCCAAGACGCACTGGATTTGGTGCGAACAAGGAAAGTGTACCTCAAAGCGGGCTACGCCTACATCCCTCACCAGGACATTGTCACCATTGTTCTCAACGATTTCCGCACACGACTGTCTAAAGCTCTTGCAGTAAGTTTTTGTGACTCTTCACTATGCTATATATGTATATATATATTTGAATAATAGATGTTATGAAATATTCCAAAGAGCTGAAAGACAAATGGGATCCAGCGTTTTAGGGGAAACATGATGACCTTTAGGCATACGTGACTGCAGGTCACAGCAGATTTCACTCAGCATGCCTGGTTCT
>CAAKHG010017027.1:0-15519 GCA_901007715.1 Dactylopterus volitans | reverse complement strand
TTTGTGCTGTGATTAAAAAAAAAAAAAAAAAAAAAAGCTAAAAGGACAGGAGGTGCCTGGCGAACAGCCCTCCGGCCCCATGCAGGAATTGTAAACCAGTCACGTTATTCACCACGCCAAACGACCAGCCAACCCCCAAAAAAAAAAAAAACACACGGCAGAGGAGGAAGAATCCAATTCGCCGCAGCACCGAATGCAACCAAGCGCTTCCCGACGTCCGTCAAGTCTGTGCTGTCAGAGACAAGAAAGCTGAGAAAGATCAAATCAAAACAATAAATTAAATCACTGTTGCTTTTTTTTTTTTTCTCTCTCCACAAAAACCAAAAAAATGAAGTAGTTAGAAGAAGAGGAATCACACTACTTTACTACCTAAAATTTAATCGGGAAAGCATGAAGCTCTAGACTCGTACAAACAAACATACAAGTTTCTTTTTTTTTTGTTCTTTTTTTTTTGTTTTTTTTTGTTCAGTGGACAGGGTTTGACACGAACTAAAACACAATAAATATTCTTTCTGAGGAACAAAAGATAATGTATATCTCTTTATCAGCTAAAAGGACACTAGAAAAGGCAGGTCCGTCTGGCAGACTCGCTCTGAAGGAGGCGGGGCAACCCTTCCGGGATAAAAAATGTGGGAGGGGGAGAAGCTTTCCATCCGTGTGGGCAGCCCTTCCCCTTCGTACTTATGGCACAACAGCAATTACCCATCCACCTGTTCTCCTGTCCTACCTTTTCATTCTTTGTATCTCTTTACCCTGAACAAACTAACGGTACCTACTCAACACAGCTGGATTTTTTTTTTTTCGTTCTAGCTTGTCCATCATTTTCACGTTTGTTTGTCTTTTTTTTTTTTTTTTTTGTTTTCTTTTCTCCATTTTTGTCATCGTAAAGTGCAACAGTGCTTTTGTTCTCTCCTCCGGCCACTTCCTGATAGCCGCCTGGATGACCGTGGCTGTCAAACGTCACGGGTTAGCGGGCTCGGGGTCGGGGTTTGCGCTGGTCTCGCTGGTCACGCTGGTGGCGCTGGCGACGCTGGGCTCCTCCACCTCGTCTTCCTCCTCCTCCTCCTCCTCCTCGTCCTCCTCGCCCTCCTCTGTAACTTCCCCCACGTCTAGCACCTCCACCTCTTCGTCGTCGTCGTCCTCTTCGTCCAGACCTCCCTCCAGCAACTCCGCCACAGACGCCTCCCCTTCCTCCGCCGCCGTCGTCTCCGCTCCGTCCTCTCCTGCTCTCGGCTGTTCTTTCCTCTCCTCCTCCCTGCCCTCATCCACCTTCTCCCTCGGCTGGTAGACGGCGGTCTTGAGCGGTTTGACCAGGCCCTCTTCGTACACCTTCATGATGGCCTCACACACAAAGCGGTACTGGCTCTGATGGCGAGACGGATGCAGAGATTTCAGCTGATGTGGATGAGAGAGGCTGGGAAGACAGAGCGGGCGTGTCTACTTACTGGCGTCTGTATCATCATGGCCCTCTGGTCTCTCATGGTCCTGACGATGTCGAGAGGATAGACTGGCTGGCCGCACTCCATCAGACACAACGCTGTTTCCATGGTGATTAGAACCCCTGTACGACCAATCCCAGCACTGGAAATGAGGGGCAAGGTGCCCGAAATGTTAGTAAGAGCCAAAAGTGAGGTGTAAGAAAAGGTAAGTCAGTTCACACTTGTTACCACATGTAGTGTGTCAAAGAAATGTCAGCCACTTAATCATTTTATCCAATGATGACATTTGTCTGAGATTTTGTCAGAATGAGCGTATGAGTTATGAGCAAAAATGTGTTTTGTGATGTCACAATCTCCTCAACCTAATATCCATGACGTTTTACACCAAAGTTGACCTTTTGGATACCAAATGTCACAATTTAAATCATTTTCTTCCCTTTAGACATGTGTGAGACACTGTCTTAATCAGTGCAGGGCTTTGAAAGACGTATCCAAAAAACGTTTTGTGAAATCGCGTTGATCTTTCACCACCAAACTCTACTCTGTTCATTGTTGAGTCACAGGCGACTTTGGTGCCAATTTTGAATCTCTATTTCGTTCAGATGATCCTGAGATGATTCACAGAACAACAACTCTACCTGCAGTGTACCACCATTGGCTGGTCCTGTCCGGCCCGTTTGGTTCTAACCAGAGCCACAAAATCCAGGAAATCGGTGGAATCATCAGGAACACCATGGTCGGGCCAGGCCAGGTACTGGATCTGGGTAAGCTCTCGCTGCTGCTCACTCTGAACATGCACGCACACAAACAGCAGGGAAAATGGAGGGTAAGAGGCATTTTTATTTCATTCAGAGTCGGAGAAGTTTTTTTTTTTGTCAGAAAGGCTCCATCCTTTCAAGCCTTGGAAACAAGAACACACCATCAGCATGGAACTAATCAGTGTCAGATATCGTTGTCAGAGCCCAAAACACATTATGTATTTCATGTGGGCAGCCTCTTAGCATGTCTCAGAGAACTCCGTGTCCTCAGGCCAGTCTTGCGTGCCACCGGTATATGTTAATTATCACCTTTAAAAAAACCATCACCAATTATGCGAACCATCAGACCATGTTTTTTTTACTGTTTCATGACAGCATGTCTCATTTACAAAGTTACTATAAAACTAAGTAAAGAAAGCTCAACATCCCTTTGTTGTTTCATTAAAAAGGAAACGAAAAACAGATTTAAACCCCACAGGGGGAGACACACACACGCGCACGCACGCACGCACGCACACACACACACACACAAACCCTCCAGCAGACAATTACAGACCACTGTTGCATGTGCCACTCTGAGGAAGGGGCCCTGTGTTCCTCTTTAACGTTGCCCCTTCATGTCACTATGGTAACACATATAACGCCATGGCAACAGTCACAGGCAGAGAGGAGCATGCTAATTGCCTCCTCCTACAGCCATAGATTTGAAAGGTCGTGACATACAGGCAACATGCGGGAAAGTAACCACGTAAACACACACAGCAGGAAACTGGAGAAAGAAAAAAAGTTAGAAGCCGTAGATTCTGGCCTCGCCAAAGACTGTGACCGGTCAAAAAAAGATGCCTGATGATTATTGTTAAAAAATGTAGCAGCAAAGACATAACATGCTGAAGCAACACCGAGAGCATCAAAGGGCCTCGGCCTCAAAATAAAACAAACTTGCTCTCATCGTTCCCGTTTTCCGCCATCCCACTCTGTTCCTGTCTTCCCGTGTTTGGTCTCTTTCTTGTGCTCTTTTTCTGCAATGTGACTGACTGGGGTGGTTGGGTTGTCATGGCAACCGGATCCCAATACGTGGCATGCATGCAAGCAGCGGGAGCCAGAAAAAGAACAGCCCACACTGGTCACTATGGCAACACACCTCCTCGGGGTCCTCAGCTGTTAGTCCTTCCTAAGACACGGGTATGTCTACTTCATCGGGCCCAGCGCCCTTCCCCGCCCTCCGCCCTCTTCCCTGGTAGTTCTGGTTGGCTTTGCAACCTCATTCGCTTGTTTTTTTTGTTGTTGTTTGTTTTGTTTTTTGTCCTTCTTCGAGTGTGTGTATGTCTGTGTGTTCATGCGTGGTTACCTGAGTGTGCGTGAGAGTCATTTCGCGGACCAGGAAGGCGGAGTTGCCCTCCTCATTGTGGCACGTAACAGTGAAGTCTCCGTAGGAGGTGCTGCTGTCCGGGTTGGGCCAGTACTGGTGGCACTTCACCTGTCAACCACACACAGGAAGTGTTACCATGACGTCTCCATCACTGATTCACACGACAGGTCGTCTCTGCTGTCGTCAGCACGGCGGTCAGCTGGCCAGCAGACATTTGGTGTATGATGTTTATTTTGCATTTCCAGGTTCTGCGATTAGGTCATTACCAATAAATGGCTCCATCAAATGACTAATTAAGCATACTCCAATTATTGATATACATTTTTTAACAGTCAGCCCACCTGGAATCGTAATCCAGGTAGGAAGACCAATTATTCTCATACCCACTGTCATGGGACTAAAATGGTCACAATATTTCACTGTTTCTATTGGGCCTCAAGTTGGCTCCAGGTCCGTCCTTTTAAATAAGAGGACCACAAAGTTTTGGTTTTTGATTCACATTTAATGACTTGTAGGTCACAGTTTTCACAAATGAGCTTTCTTCATGTTTTTCACATATGATGAACAACTGGCAGAACACTCTTTCCTGTGAGTGAGTGAGTGAGTGAGTGAGTGAGTGAGTGAGTGAGTGAGCGAGTGAGTGACTTTGGTCATTTGAGACATTTTGACAGCAGCCATAATTGTGGCACGAGACTGACTCGGAATCAGAAATTGAAACAGAATTCAAAATTAATTCAAAACACATGCAGTCGTGACACTGGCTGCCCCCTACACTGGGGTGATTCAAATCACCAGTAAAGCAGACACAGGTAAATCCTCCTGCATTTCCCTGTAAGGCTGATTGGTATTTTTGGAAGAATTTCAGATCATTAAAAAAAAAAAAATCCCATAAAAATGTGCATAAAATTAGTGAAAAAGATTTACTTTTCTGCAATGAAAACTACGAGCTATGCACGCGTGTGTTTATTCAGTTTGAACTCGTCATAGAATGAATTACTGTCCGCCATGAAACTTAAAACTCTGTAAATAATGTATGAAGACTATTGTTTGAGAATCCATAATTTTGTTTTTGAGAACTGATACAGTATCTCAAAACACAATAGTGTGGTTCTCAAAGTGAAACTAGACGTTTACACCCTCATTTCCCAGAATGACGGACTCTTCAGCCACCATGCAGGAGAGACAACCCCCGATAAATGAGGACGCTGTTTAACTATGACCTAGACGTATACTTACAATTAATTGAAATCTGACATCACCACCTCAAAGTCAGCAAATAGAAGGTTCTAAACATGCAAACATCCATAATCCCACAGGTAAGGTGGTTTGAGGGTAAAAAAAAGGGGGTGTATTGCGCTGACAGTGGGGAAAAATATCCTGAGCAGACGTTTCTGAGAAAATGTGGCTTCCACCTACCCGCCCCCTCTCGACCTGTGTCGTCAGCATGACCACCATGGACGAGCCCTGCTCCCAGGTCATTTGCCAGAAATCCGGGCAGGTGTTGGGCAAGGGGCCCTGACACGCTATGTAGCGGTTTATTAGACTGGAGGCTGGAATCTCCATCTGCAGGAACACAGAGATTGAGATATGCAGGTGTTAGGTTTCAAGGCTCTTATGTTACAGCTTCCTATGTCTCATTATTCTCCATTGAAAGGATGTGGTTTGTGTGTGTGTGCAGCACGTAGAGAGCGGAGGTTATGGAGTTTAAAGTTAGACACTTCACCTTGAGACAAAGCATTCAGGCATCTTCAGACATGCTATTCTCTACTCTGATGTGTTGGCAGTCCCGCGGGACAGAACTTCCTGTTTGATCGAGCTTACAAGGTCAGAATTAGAACCAAACCCTGTGACGCTAAAGTCTGCGGTCCCACTGTGTAGAGTCAGGAACACGGTTGCAAAGTTCAAATTCAAATATTGATTCTTGTTTGCAAATCAAATAAGCTTCATGTTGATGGGGAAACTCTTATCAGATCAGACCATGAGAAGTTTTTTTTTTTTTTTTTTTTGGATTGTGGTGGGGGCAAAACAGGAAGCATCTCAGGACAATACAGCCGTCATCAGACCTTGTGACTGCATAAATATTGAACTTTCTTCAAGGCCACAGAGTGAATATCCATTTACACCGTGCAGAGCAAACATGAACAATGACTACTGAGAAAACCTATTAGTGAATATGGAGAGACTATCAGGTGTCCTTCGCATTGACTATTAGCCAGATGTTAATTACCAACAAGCAAAACGAAATGCAAACCGGGGAAACACTTGATGCTGTTTAACTGCAATGGTCCCACCAAGTGCAAGCAGACATGTTCTGTCAATCAGATCAATGGACGCAGCTTTAACTTATCGCTGTCCTCCAGGAAAAAAAACAAAAAAAAAACAAGCAGTGCTGCACCTAAAAGCGTCCAATGACAGCTGTTATCTTCAAACGCCTGGATGCACGACATTAACTCGCCGTGCCTTCGACTCGCTTGTAAACGTGGTTAATTCGTTCACCAGCGCGAACCGCCGCGGCGCTTTAACATGCGCTTTGATGGGCTAGCAAAGCGGACCACCCACCATGCTTCCATACCAGCCGGGGCTGCACATATATTGGTAGAAACATGAGAGAGAGTAACTCACATTGATGTAATTTGCATTGATGTAGTCATCTGTGCTTTTCAGAATGACCCGCGTGGCATCATCTGCAAAGGGAGAAAGACAAGGCGGCGGGATTATACATGCAGACAACATAGCGAGAGGGGGAATTTAGAGGGAGGAAGTAGGCGAATGGAAGGGAGAATTTGATGGAAGGAACAAAATTTTCAAGTTGTTAAAAGGAGCGACAGACGGCCATTTGAGTGTGGCATCAGCGGTCACGTACAAGGAGAGATGTCTCTGTAGCGATTTTTGGAAACGTTCTGAGGTAATTTGGCACACAGCATGGTCATCCCCGGTCTCTTCCTGTACAGTTGCTGTAAGAAAAAGGAACACTCATCTCAACGTAATGAAAATGCCTTTTTTTCCTGTCAAACTTTAATGCCTTCTGAAAGTTCAGACGTGTGAAAATACTTCGCTAAAAGCACATTTCAGAGTCTGAGCAGCAAGATGTTGAGTGCCGATACTAAAAGAACAGGAAGTTGTTGGAATATAGGTGTGCATGCATCCCTCTGTGTTTACATTTGCGCTTCAACTCACATCAAACTGGGCCAGTATGGCTCCACTGCTTAGCCCGTCTTTCAGGGCCACCATAGAGTCCCTCAAAGCATGCTGGTCTAGCTGGGAGGGGTCCTGAGGGGACTTCTCGGGGATGTACTGGAAATCTGGCTCAGAGTCCACCTTCTCCTCCACCACGTCATAGATGGCTAAATGTACAAAGAAGGAAAGCACAGCTGCTTATAAAGGCTGATAAGTGTGAAAAGAGAGAGAATGAAAGTAACGGGGGTAAAAGCTAAACTAATGCACCGGTCCACAGGAGTAGATCAGTGAGATACACAAAAACTGCAGCATAAATAAAAAGTGAACTGACAGGCATCCAATGCACCGGTGTAATCATATATATGATTGATATGAGAGTGCAAGAAGCACATAAAGCCTCCTGGGCCCAGTTAGAATGTTAGGAATTTCAATTTTTCATCATCCTTCTTCCTGACTTTGATTGAAGGAAATGCTTTGTGGCCTGGTTCTTCATGGTGTGTAAACAGCTGGGAACAGTTGAGAGCAAAACACGCCAATCATGGAAAGTGAGAGTCCCGAGAGGCCCAAAGAAGAATCAGAGCTGGTGACCAGAAGAGCTTCAGGAGCTGATCTCACCGACTACTCATGTATTCAGGCTTCACCTCATGACCCAATAGGTATCGCTAAATTGAAATGGGTTCGATCAAATTAACTGGTTCTTGCGTAAAGTGTCATGTTAAACTATAATGTGGCACACCAGGTAAACGCAAGAATCATAACCTGGCGGTTTTAAGTTTCAGCCAACCAATCAAGTTCACATTCATGTCCTTAAGGATGTTAATTATGTTTATTCTGTTCTTAACCTATAACATTGAGGTCAGAAAACTATTTTGGATGAACATTTTGACGTCAGAATGAAGTTGACCTTTCAAGCTTTAAATCAAATGTCATCACTTCATTATGTTCATCCGATTGGAAATTTAAATGAGATTTTGTAATAATCAGAATCTGAATTCTTAAGCAGTGGTGCAAAACTGTTCACAGTGACCAAAGGTCCACACTTGATGATAACTGTGATATCTCCATGACAACACAGCAAACCTATTCCCTCATCCTAAAATGCAGGTTATCACTGAGAGAAGCTGCACTGTTGATAGTGCGATTTGAAAAATGGCAATATTTACACAAGTTATTTGAGCCAACGGTACGAAGTCAACGCATCTCGATACAAATAACTTCAGATATCATGTGATCTTCTCAGGCTCCACTTGCAAATGACAACCCTGAGTAACTGGAGGGGGTTTAACCAAACATGCCAACAAAGATAACGACACAAACAAAAACCGAAAACAATTGCATACGGATATTCAAACAAAAAAAAGTAACATACACCATGAAGTTAATATTTTGCTTAGTGCTGTCAAGAGATTAGAAGAGATTACTAATGATCTGTAATCAATTGATCTAAATTTTTTTTGAATCTCACCTAAAAATTCTTGAAAAAAAGCCCTCAACTTGAGGTATTTTCATTTAAATTCATTACATTATTGCGGCAGATGTGGCTTTATGTGGTCATCTATTGTTTTTAACAGAGTTGAATGGATACTGTCATCTACATTCCACTGTATTTCAGATATTGCTGTGTTCTGTCAATCTCCAAATAATTAGGGCTGTAGTTGAACACTGAACTTGTTTTCCTGAGAATGCTTCACACTATCAAAAAAAACAAAACAAACGTACGTCACTGCAGGGTGGCTTCTGTGACGGGTCATTGAACGAGGCTTGCGACACCTCAGTTAACCTTTGTCTTGCACTATGTTTATCGGCCTGCGGTTGATCGCTGTCCAGCTGGCAGCTCGCTGGCCTGCCTGCCTGCCGGCCGGCCGCAGCCTCACTCCTGCGCGGGCTGCTCTCCCCTGCCGTGGCTCCCTGAATTGCTAACGTCTTCGCCGCTAACGCGAGCTGAGGCTGCGCCCGCGACTGGCTGCTTCTGCGTTGGTGTGGTGGGCTGAGCTTGAGCCGCCCCGGTGGTAAGCAAACTCCTCCTTACAAAGACGGCATATCACTCTACCTTTATCAAAAGGCGACAGCCCTCACACGCTCCTCCATTCTCCCGTCTCCGCATCTCCTCACCTTTCCCCCCTCCCGACTACGCCGGGATCAGCTTATGCTAAACAAGCCCAAACACACTCGCAGCCGATCGATGCCCGCGTCACCGTGTGACTGACCCGTTTTCCACCCTTGACAAGCACTAAACACCAACGCTTACTAAAGGATTTTTTTTTTATTTAAAAAAAAACTCGCTTTCAGAAACAGTAAAGTTAGAGATTAATTAATCGCGATGATTTGACACCCCTAATTTTGCTTCCTAGAAGTGATTGTGGCTGGTGATGCTGCTGTGAGTCCTTGTTTACACTGATAATCACTTTTAAGAGGAAGCTTCTGCAGATGCTCCCCTGCAGCTGATTTACATTTATGTTTGTCGTCATTTTAGCAAACTTTAACAACAAAGTAGCATATACAAACATGATAATGGACTAATAAATGGACGGTTCAAATGACAGCCGTTTGCTTATTTCAGCAATTTCTACAGTAGTAAGAGAGCTGTGATGTTACTTTCTCGTACAAGCTTAAACACATAACAGCTATGTATCATCGGCACTGTGACTGGGCCACAGCTTGTTTTTCCCCCCAAAGAAAACAGTGACAAAGTACCTGACATGGTTCCATTAAGGCTTATTCTATGAATTGACGGTTATTTTGGCAGTCGCACCAGATCTGACCGATAGCAGCCACTCACCGTTTGGTCTGACCAACAGGATGAGCTCCCCAGAGTGGCTCTCACAGCTGGCCTTGATGAACATGACGACCTGGTCGTGGGTGTGGTCAGAGATGTCTCGCCCGTTAATTAAGACCACCTGATCGCCTTCGTTCAGGCGAGGCACACACAGGTCAGCCTGAGGGAGGTGAGCGTCCGAGTTAAGACACAATGGCAATGAATTTTGAAAAAGCGAGGTGTCAGTAACGTATTGAGTTCACTATAATGTTTCTAATGAGAGAGAAAATGTTTCCAGGGGAGAAAACATATGAGAAACTTGGCATATTGTTAAAAAAAAATTTGCTTAAACTCAGCTTGGGTGATTGAAAATATGGCAGCGGTTCCGCCATCAGACTGGCTGTGGACTTACTGAAGTTCCCGGCGCTACCCTCGATACGATGATGGGCATCTTCTGGTCAGCTCCACCCTGGAAACACACAGATGCACATGGAGGCCAGATCTGTTAACAGCCACGATTTGTTCTAAAGGGTTTTAACTGACTTAAAGAAAAAATAAATAACAGGGAAAACAATGAAAATTTAGCCGAGGACCCACAAAGATGGAAGGATAGCGTTCAGTTTTCTAATATCAGCGCCTACCTTAACATTGAAGCCAAAACGTCCATGTTCGTCGGGCCTCATCTTGATCAAGACCAGATTATCATGAGGGACAACTCCATTTAGCTGGAAGAGCACAGTTAAACACACACGCATCAAATCCACATTCTCCTCTGGAGCACCGGCATGCTAAACGGGTCTGTCAGTGCTGGTTACAGCTAATAATGAGCAACACTGCTTGCTTGTGAAAGGATCGCAAATCCGCATTTGATTAGAAAATATACGATTGATTTGGACAATCTATTTTTAGACAAGTGTAGAACAAACATTAACACAGGCTTTTGAATGCAGATTCACGTCTACTCAGCTCATAAAAATTAAGTAATTGCGAAATTTAAGAACCAGCAGACAAAAGGTCACATAACTCCAGGATTGATCTGGTCATGTCTCCAGCCACCTGGTGAATTGCTAAAAGAGGCTAAAAGGTTTCCTGAAGCTGAACAACTCGGTTTAAACCTGTAAGTGTGGCACAATTATGAACCTATTCCCATTTGATTATGATGCCAATATTGTACATCAAAGTGACTAGTTGTTGCTTTAACTTATCGTTGCGTGAAAAAATGATAGCCCTAACTATTGTTTACCACTAGCAGCCAGAAAACAAACCAGTTGCTACATGGAAACCGACACCAGCCAGAAAGATTCACCTCGGACTGAAAGTTTTGGGTGAAACATTCATCTTGCCACTTGAACTAAAGCAGCAATGAGAAAAACATTTTAATGAACATTCATAACTATTTATGACTGATTTTTAATTGTCGCACAGCAGGTAACCAGTCCACTCACAATAGGAACTGTGTTCCACTTCAGATTGTTTAAATCCTCACTGCAACTTAATGAATTATTGTTAAGTTTGAAGTGTGCTTATACAAACATTTAGGCTTAAGTGGACAGAAAAGTTCTTTTGCTGGATAATAACATCTCTGGTTGTGAGGTGGCCCCACTGAGGGCACATCAGGACTTTTGTATCTGCTGAAAAACTTGCTTTGGAAATTCTTTATAGTCAATCCATCCTCTGCAGACACATTTTCAAACTGTGCAAAACAAAGTCCTCAAGGACACTAGAGGAACAGCTCAGAAAGTGTCTCAGATGAAGACTTCACTGTGATCTCGTATTGGGAGCGCTTTTGCCTTTTTCGCCACCGCACTGACCGTGGTCTTGTCGGCGTTGACGGGAACGTCGTACATCTCGTTGAGATGGTTGTCCAGGAGGCTCTGCTGAGAGTGGGCCTGAATGATCTGGCTCAAGGTCTTCCTGCTCAGCTGCTTGGGGGGCAGGGCTGGAGGCTGGCCGTCCACCCCTTCTGGAGACCTGAAGGCGGCAGAGAAAACAAAGTTAAATTTAAGGACAAAGAGCAATACAGGAAATAGATAGAGGGGCATTTAGTTCAGGTAAACATGGACTATTTAGCTATTTAGCTGCAGATAGTCCCTGTTACATCCTAATTCTTCTTGATCATTGGCCAAAACTGCTAATGGGGGTGAGGGTCGGGAATTTTAAAGACAGTGGAACACCAAAAGTACACACACAGGTAAAGATAAAGCTTCAATTAATGGTCTCACTGAAGGACTACCTGTTTGTTAAAGAGTTGAGTTTTATCAGGGAGGGAACAATGGAGACGAACGGATGAGTGAAGTCAGAGGGAAAAAGATTGCATGAGACAGAGAAGCTTAATAGCACTGCGTTAGTCACAATGCATTAACCTCAATAAAAGAGATACCAGAGGAAGGAAAACACCACCCCCCCCCTCCAACCCCGTCATCCAGACAATAAAAGGTTGTGTGTGTGTCAGTGTGTACGGCGAAAGAACACAGTCAGTCAGGTAAAGCTCTCAGCAGCATCGCAGCTCCACTCTTGAGGGCTAAAAGCCAGCCGCCACGCGCGCGCACACACACACATACACACACACGCACGCGCGCACACACACAAAGTCCACGATGTGCGAGTATGTGTGAGCTCGCATACAGACGCTCCTCAGGGGTGGGAGCAGCAGTCAAAGACCATTGCCCTTGTTTTGGCTGCTGCCACCGGTGCCACTTTGTGTCTTAAACACACTCACGCAAACTAACATCTATTATGGGTCAAAACCAGGTCACATTTTTAGGCGGGGGAGGCAGCGCACAGCAGGACTGGAGCGGGACTGCACATTCTCTTGCATAGTTAATTTCCGCCACGCGGCACAGGCGAGCGAAACGAATGGACAAGTGACTCCATGACTTCCCTAAAGTCAGCTAAGGTCCTCTGGTAAAGGGGTTTAAATGGTAAAGTTGTCAGCTGGTTAAATGCATCACATATATAAATCAAAAGGGCGACAGAAGAGACTCGCGCAGGTACATGAGATGATCAAGTATTTATGAGGAGCCATGTCACATTCAAAAAAAATCACAAAGGGCACTCTCAAAGGTTTCTTCCAACTACATTTTAAAAAAGTGATGCTTTCCTTTGCACCTACGAAGAAAAGATCTGATTATAGCAGTCGTGATCCTGCTCTGGACTGAGTGTGACGAGGACTTTTCCGTTCCATTTCCTGTTTTCCTCTGAAATGTGTTGTGCCCCATGTGTTTCTAATTTTTGCTTCCAGCCATTTCTCTGACACACCTGTTTCCTGTTTATTGATCATCTCTTAGGTATATATGCCATTTCTTTTGGATTGTATTTCCTCGTGTTCCCCCCAAATGTTGCTTGGCTGCTCATTTGGGCTGTTTGTTGGATTTTTGGTTATTCCCCGTCTCGTCTGCCATGTCTACCTCATTTGCTGCTTCCCTGTGCATGAACCCTACTTTTGGAATTAAACGCCGACTTCTGCGACACCCTTCATATTCCACTCTTGATCCCTGCATATGGGGCACTCATCAGTGTGAGTACCCCGTCCTCACAAGCACATATGGACGGTAATTTATCACAAAATACCACACAGCTGCAATCCATGTTCAGCAGTTTTTCAGGTTTCAAGAAATTAAATGTCAGGGGTTTTAGGACCATTATGCATAAAGGATATGAAGGGTAACATGAATGTGAATATATAGCAGTATTGGGTGATAGCGCGATGCCGGTGCTTTTTTTTTCTTAGAACTTGTGCATTTTTTTTTTCATTAAAACTGAAATACTGTACCTTCACCAGCAAAATGCCTCATTTTCTTTCAAGAGGTACAGCAAACCTCATTATTTTAAACAGGCCTCAACCAAATGCAATGTTCTTGAGCCAAATCATATCGGACCCATAATAGATGAGAATAAGTTTAACAGAAACAATTTGAATGATCTCCTGGAAAGGTGGCTGTGTATTTGATGGGAGGAGACACCATGTTGGCCCACACACCTCATCACAACTAGTCTGGCCAGGCTGCACAGTTTGCATCAGTGTTCTTTTGTCTTGTTGAAACAATAAAGAAAAAAAAAACATTAAAATTTAGAAATTTAAAGGCCCTGCGTTTAAAATAAAAAAAAAATCACTTTCAATGTTCAGGGGCTGTCTTAACGGCTCATTTTTAACTGACACATTAAAGAGGAAGAACATTACAGCCAGATGGTCAGTGGCGTGACACGGGAGCAGAACTGAAAGGACATGACATGGAAGCTGATGCTCTGCGGTTAATATAGTAATAATCTTAAAATTAATAATAGAAATGGGATGACAAAATCAATATAAGATTGCTTCATGAAGTTAATTTTGCAAATAAAATACATATAGTCCATGTAGATTAAACTCTGAGACTGCCCAGTTCTCAAAGTCTAGCTCAGGCAAAGAGGTGGTTATTACATGTTGGGTAAAAGAGTGATAGCGCCCCATAAACAAAATTTAATCTGGATTTGGACCAAATCTTTTAAGTAGACATCACAGTGAGGTTGACTGGACAGGGATATTAGGAGCCATCAAAGCTTCAAGAGATGATTAAAACAGTGTTGTATAAACACACACAGCCAATAGGTGATAGCTACAAACATGAGCGCCTGGCCAAACGTCTGTCTGAAGAAGTTATCTTTCTTTCATTTTTGGTCTTTACATTCTCTATAGAGTCCAGACGTAGACTCACGATTGGGCGACTGGCAAACGAGAGCAGACAATGGATACAAACTTGAAATACTTCACTCTGCCTGCAAAGGAGTTGATCACAGTAAAACATCAAGTCGAAGCTTCATGTGAAGTTTATTCCCACTCATGGTAACATTGCCCCATTGGTTAGTCATTAGTCATTTCTATGGCTGCAACTAACGGTTATTTTGATAATCGATTAATCTGTTGATTATTTATGCGATTAAATCGATTAATCGGATTTAGAAAAAAGTGCACAAATTTTATTTACATTGTAGGGAAGACAAGAACAAGTAGACGAGATGGATACTTCATTGAAAATTACATATTTTAAATCAACTTTGCTGCTGATATTTGGCTGCTACTGATACAAAAAGTAAATTAAAAACCATTAATGTGTTGGGCTTTTGGTTTATAAATCCCAAGAAGACGACCTCAAATGTCTTGTTTTGTACAAACCAACAGTCCACAACCCAAGGATATTCAGTTTACTGTCATAGACTAGAGAAACCAGCAAATATTCAGATTTGACAAGATGGAATCAGAGAATTTGGACTTTTATTACTTTAAAAAAAAGCTCAAAACGATTAGTCGATTATCAAAATAGTTGGCGTTTAATTCAATAATCGATTAGTCATCGATTAATCGATTAATTGTTGCAGCGCTGTTACTTATACATCAAGGCAAAGAAGCAGGACAAGCCAAATGTTATCAATATATAATTAGTCCGGAATGACGTGTTTTCTTATCTGAAAACAGCATTCAGACCAGATAGTAAATAACCAGCACTGCAAATATTGTCAAGATTCTGTTTTGCTTTGGACTTTTCAGTTGTGTTTCCTGTCTTATCTTGGATTTCTGATTTCTAGTTCTCTATCCTGTCTCAGTCCTCCCCCATTTTAATTCTTCTTCTTCTGCTATATGAAGGATATTTGAGTGTTGCAGGTGGATTTAGATGTGTCCGCCCCCGGCTGCTGGTGTGACACCAGCGCGAGGCTGACACGGTCCCAGCAAATCTGAATTGTAGATATACGATTTGTGGGACCTCTTGACCTTCTGCGCGGCTTCGGAGGAGACGGCATGCAGGTCCTGCCTCAGCTGCGGGGCGCCGGGAGAGCGTGAGCACAAGCCGACGTGTCTTTGCACCCCAGCGTCTCCAACCTGGTGCACTCTCAATGCCTGACTGTGTGTGTGTGTGTGTGTGTGTGTGTATGTATGAGCGCTGGCCTGCTTGCACGACGACTGATTGGCTGAGGCCGAATGCGGATGTGGAGATGATGAAGCAAGACAGGACGGAGAGACGGAGATTTATCAGCGTGATTAACTGT